>JACGWL010000720.1:0-108889 GCA_034509725.1 Sesamum angolense
AAACATAAATCGCACACAATTACATTCTACAATGGCATTTGCCTTTTTAAGTAAAGAACCACTTAGCAAGATTATGCCAACAAGCTCCTGACTAAGAATGTACTCATAACACTGTCTGCAACGGGAAACCATAGTTAAGAACTACATATGTAACCAGAGCAATAATATAAATGTTTGGGCATTGGGAACTATAGAAAACAGTAGGAACTATAACAAAACAATCATGAAGAATCTCAAGGACTGAAAGCAGATATCACGAATATACAAGTCTGCTCTGTAGTCTCGATATGACTGAACAGCACTCCTTCTGCATCGCTCCATTGTATGAACATAACCAGTGACAAAAATTCAGAACGTATCAAGTTCTTTCTTGATTTAATTTTCATGGATTATCAGCTAACACAATAGCATTGCAATCGACGAAATTCCAAAAATACATTTCCTGGGAACATACAGTACTCCCCCAACGTGTTGTAAATATATGAAAAAAGTAAATACACAGAAACGTTAAGGAGATGCGTTTTCGTGCACTCACCCTCGATTTTTCTTTAGTGTCTCTTATTTCCGCGAAACCCATCTATAATTTCTCGCCCAGAAACAAACTTTGTTTAGTAATACCTGAAAACGGGCTATCGCATCGGCTGCAACGGTGGTGTAAGCGCTGCCCATATGGGGGGGCATTGACGTAGTAAAGCGGAGTGGTCAGCACAAAAGGGTCCGCGGCATTCGTAGTATATGAAGCCCTGCAAGTGCAGTAGAGGCTTCCTTTGTAAAGAGAAAACTTTGAATTTCTTAAACTTATTCTTTGGCATTTTACAGAAATGTGGAAGTTGGGGGATGATGAAAAGAAGAGGCGGAGGCTGTTATGTATGGAGTATTGGACTCTACAAGCCATTGATGTTGTTTGGATAGTGAATTGTTGGGAGGCGCCAGCTGCAGGGGGGAATGTAAAGAGGTTTGGCGGAGGCTAATTTGTAAGATTAGTAGTTTCATTTTATTTTATTTTGGGATAATTTCAATCTGCACCCCCCACCCCAATTTGGAATAATTACATATAATTTTTTAAATTTTAAAAAATTATATTTAGTACTTTCAAAATTTACTTTATGTAATTAATAGGTATTTCAATTAATTAAAATTCACTGAATTTGTTTATATTAACAAAAAAAAATATTGAATGAAAATCAGTATTTACCTTCGATTGACTTATTACAGACTCATTGCAAATCAAATAATTTTTTTCCAACCAAAACTATCATTATAACAATGAAGATATACTTCTTCACATATATCAACGCGTGAAGACATATAAGTATAATTTGGTCATAAAAAAATTTATTCGACCTGCAATAAATCAATAATAAGTAAATTGGTGGTAAATAGATTTTTTTCTAATGGTTTTGTTAATATCAGCAAATTCAATGAATTTGTTAGATGGAAAAAAACCACAAGTGTATTTGATATAATTTTTCAAAACCATAGAGAGTCTGTCACTACAAAAAAAAAAAATATAGGATTTGGGCACGACTAAGGTGACCGTTCCAAACCTGCGCCACATAAGCACCCAAATTTTTCGTTAGTAATTAACGGAGGTATGAGTGGGCCAAACTTAACTGTGGACAACCCGGCTCTTATGTACATATTATGGGACAATAAATGGACGTTATCTTTTCATATTGAGATTATTGCACTCTTCTCATAATTATTTGAATCACTTTGGTAGCACTAAATGAAGCTCTAGAGAATATGTTAGGTGAATTATAATCACATTCCTCAACGTGTATGGATAGTCGTCATTAGATAGTTAATTTGATCTAGATTTTTCCTCTTGCAGTATTTATCTAGAGCGGTGATTATAAAATACATAAATATTTTTTAATATATATTTACCTAAAACTTATAGAACAAAATTATAAGTAGTAAATGTTTTTATATTGATAATTTATGGAATTTTTTAGAATGTGATAGCATATGATAACACAAATAATATATTTACATTTTGAAAATAACAACTATATTTTTGTTAGAGAGTTTAATTGAGTAAAAAGACCTGATGGAATGAATTACTCATATGACTCTTACCGTGCTCATTCGTGGCAACATATTGCAAAATTGGTTCCAAGAATTACTACAGCAATTGGGTAGTACTGTCACTAACACAAAAATGTGATTAAACACACCAAGCATTTTTCATGTCCACATTTAAAACCGAAACCAATAAATTAGAGCGAATAAGAAAATTTTTGTAGAGGAATTGGGTTCATTAATTATCATTGTTGAGGAAACGTAGTAATTTTAATAGTTTCAGAGTAGACAGCAGCGGAGAGATAAAGGGAATATGGTGATCACCAAAAAATCGCGATACGAAATGGTGACATTCGATGTCAACAAGATATCCTGTAGATTTTGCCACTAAAGATAAGAGTTTTTATGTGTTATGTATACAAGTGTTAAAGAATCTTGAATTTATGCAATGATATAGAGAGCTTCGAGTGCGGTAGAACTAATTTTTCTTTGTAAGACGGTGGAGGAACACATGATTTGTTTTTTGGATTAGACTTTGTTGCCAGATTTATTCAAAGCATGCATATATGATGATCTCAAAACAAATGTGCATATAAAGGTAGAAAGCATCACGAGCTTTGTGACCTGGTTGGATAGGAGTTTGCAGTTGCTAATCGGAAATGAAGCTCTTGATATATCTGAGCAAGATGCACATAACATTCAATCACATCTTTTCCTTAGGCATGAAAAGGTGCTTCGTGATTCCTATTGCTCAATTGATGTGTCTGACTTAAAATAATGACCTCTCTATGATTTTTCTTTGTCTCATTGTGATTTATTTACATGTCTTATTGTAATGCTTCTATTTCCAAATATGCATCCACCAGTAAAATCATGCTTTTAGCTTGTAAGTTAACTTATAATATCTTGCGTCACTTTTCCATATATGGGAGCTACCAATCTTAGGGAATAATCTCAAGAAATACGATATTTATGCCTTCATTCTTATCTTCAAATTCCCATCGTTACTTGACTTGTCGAATGTAGGCATTAAAGGTCAACAAAAGTCTAGGAGTACGTCACTGATATGGACCGTGAGAGGATGATGGAGCAAAAGAAAAACATAATGACAACCAATTAACATTATTGTTTAATTAATAAGCGGTGTCCACTTGTTGGACCTTTAACGTAGTTGTTCCAATGGCCTTGTAGGAAGAAATGCTAACAATTAAAATGAATAAACTCCTTTATGAGAAGTGAGCAACAGATATAAAGAGTGTTATGCTAAAATTAATGTGTCATTACAGTTATGGACTGTTATGCTAAAATTATAAAATTATGTGATCTATAGTAAAATAACCCCTCTCCTTGTGCATTTATTATGCTAAAATTATCATTTTCTTCTAAAATGATCTTAACATTCATGGTTTTCAAAGGCAGAAAGATATTCAGAAGTCAACATCATCTAATGTTAAAGTTACTCAGCCCATTACGCCTCCATGAAGATGAGAGTGTTGAGGGTTTCACAACATATAGGAAAGTAGAGGAAATGCTACAAGAAGAAAGAAGAACCTTATGAGGATTCTGAAATTGAAGCTGAGGTTAGTGATAACTTTTCTGTATAGTGAAATGTTCGAGAAAGTTTTCCTTGTGGTTAGAAGTTAAAAACAATTGAGCATTTATCGTCTTAGCTTTTTCTTTTTTGCATATCCCATTGTGCTGCATGATGCTAAAATCCTTAAATATGAATAGCTTTTAACTTTTATTTATTGGGGTTTGAAGTGATGAATTTTGAAGGTAGAGATTTCACATCTCTAGCTAATAACCACTCATTTGAATTTTTTGAATAATTTCATATACTTAAAGGTTAGATTTGGATAGAATAATTTAGAGAAAATATATAAGATGACTCCATATAAAAAACACCATAGTTCAAAACAAGAGTTGAAGGATTTAAAATCCTTTCTAATATGGAATTATTAAAAAAAATTCAAATGATTTGTCATTAGAGATCTGAAATCCCTACCTTCAAAATTCATCAATTCAAACACATAAATAAAAATTGAAAGCTCTCCATATCCAAGGATTTTAGCATCATGTAGCACAATGTGATACCTAGAAAAAAGCTAAGATGATAAATGCTCAATTGTTTTAACTTGTAACCATGGAGGAGAATTTTCTATAGCATTTAATTATATAGGGAAGTTATCACTAACCTCAGCTTCCATTTCTAAATCCTCATAAGGTTCTTCTTCTTTTTGTAGCATTTCCTTTACTTTCCTATCTGTTGCGAAACCCTCAACACTCTCATCTTCATGGAGGCATAATGGGGCGTGAGTAACTTTAACATTAGATGATGTTTGATTTCTAAATATCTTTTGGCCTTTGAAAACCATGAATGTTAAGATCATTTTAAAAGAAAATGATACTTTTAGCATAATAAACGACAAATGCATACTTTTATAATTTTAGCATAACACTCCATAACTAGTAAAGACACATTAATTTTAGTATAACACTCTCCATATTTGTTGCTCGCTTCTCATAAAGAAGTTTATTCGTTTTAGTTTGTTAGCATTGATTCCTATAAGGCCATTGGAACAACTAAGTTAAAGGTCCAAAAAGTGGAGACCGCCTATTAAATGAACAATAATATTAATTGGTTGTTATTACTTTTTTCTTTTACTCCATCATGTTCTCATGATCCATATCAATGACGTACTCTCGGACTTTGTTGACCTTCAATGCCTGCATTTGACAAACCAATCATGTAACGATGGTAATTTGAAGATAAGAATGAAGACATAAATATCATCTTTCTTGAGATTATTCCCTAAGATTGGTGGATCCTCTACATGGGAAAGTGATGCAAGATATTAGAAGTTAACTTACAAGCTAAGAGACATGATTTATGTGGTGGATGAAAATTTGAAAACAGAAGCATTACAATGAAACATGTAAATAAAGCACAATGAAACAAAATAAAACTATCGAGGTCATTATTTTAAGTGAAACATAAATTGGGCAATAACAGTCATGAAACACCTTTTCATGCATAAGGAAAAGGTGTGACTGAATATCCCGCGTGTCTTGCTCAGATATATCTAAAGATTCATTTTTGATTAGCAACTGCAAACTCCTATCTGACCAGGTCACAAAGTGCGCATAGCTTTCAACCTTTACATACACATTTATTTTGAGATCATTATATGTGCGTGTTTTTTGTATATTTAAAAATAAAGTCTAGTTGAAAAGAAGAAATCAAATGTTTCTCCGATGTCTTACAAAAAAAAGTTAGGTCTATCACATCAGAAGCTGTCTATATTCGTTGCACAACTTCAATTTTTTGAACACTTTATTTAAAATTTGGCAATCTACGGGTTTTATGAATTGTGATTTCATCTAAGACTTTTAATCAAATCATACCTCTGGTCTATCTGTACTAATTTAAAAGTATGAATACTCATAAAAATTTCTTCCCTTTTTCCAATTTGCCTAAACGTAGAAATGTTTGTGTTGACTATTTAGCGTAATGCATGCAACAGTTGAGACATGCAACATGCTTCCACGAGGCAGTGGTTAGAAAATCAGTAATTTGCAAAGTTAATGTGGCAAGTGCTTTCTTAATTTGACTAGTCTCATGTTGAATTGATTGATTAAATACTAACCATTCAATACTTCATGTCGATAAAATTTTATATGCGACATATTTAAATCCAACTATTTAATGATTGGTATGTTAATAAGTAATATTAGCCGGTGACTGTTAACCGGTGACTTACTTTGCTTAGACCAAAGTTTTAGATTTTTTTTTTCTATGTTACAATTACTTGCTTTGTTCTTTTGCCACTTGCCGTCTTGTTTGAGATAAAGGTTTATTTTATGTTAACTTATAATAAGGTTACGCTAAATTATAAATTACTATAATGACTTATACTTTTAAGCTATGATTGGTATATAGGAACAGAGTGGGAATGTAATTGGCAATCCAAAGTCCATTACTATATATGTAATTAGTATAAGGAAGAAAAGGGATTAGTAGTTCTATAGGAATTCTTGTTCCATTGGAAAAAGGGAAAATGATTCTATTCTCAAAATATGGTATTAGCTATTCCTATGAGTTTGGAAATGGATTCTTTTTTTTTTGGATAGAATTATCCATGTAATTACATTATTAAAGGCATTAATATTTCCGAAGCGTATTTGACCAAATATTAGTTTTTTATTAGTTCAAACTATTTATTTGATTTAGTATTGATACATAAATGTAGATGCATTAAGATTAAACAAATTAATTCATTTGGTCGTTCAAATCAACATAATTTCTTTTTCCAAAAAATATTATGTGTGTTTCAATTAACAAATTAATTCTTAAGTAAATAAATAAATTTTCTCATATATATTTTTAAAAAAATATAAGATATTTTATAAATTATTTATAAACCTATAAGTAATTTTTAAAAATATTACTATTATACATTGCATACAACATAAACTTATCATAAAAGTTATTTCATTCCATCATAACAATTTCTTTCTAATTACCAATCATGTGAATGGAATCAACTACGTAATGATAACTCCTTTGCCTTCTAATTTTTTGTTTATACCAATAATATGAATGCTATTCCAAAATGATTATATTCCCATCCTTGCTCCATTTTTAAATTCATTCAATTCCTGTTTAATTCCACTCATAGTATAGCTAGCAATGAAGTCCCCTTAACTATATTACCTATACTTTGTCACTTTTCCATGAAACAAGACAGTTAGAAAATGAAAATCAAATTGTTGCAAGAGGACTTTTAATTTAGGTGGATCTTAGCAAGATGACCTTTGTCACTTTCCCATGAGGCTTGCTTGAATTTGGTTTGCATTGCTGGAAACTAGTTTAATAGATGCATATGTGTATCTGTAAAATTGATATTGAACAAAGATGTATCTTGGCCCAGTGAATGTGGTGAATTTATGCTACCCATGCATAAATAGGTTAAATGTGTCAGCACATGTTTCCATTGATTCCAATACTGGACTACTTTATTAAATGATAACTCCGTTTAGATGTAATGTTCGTCCTATAATTTTTTTATTTTGACGTTTTAGTTTGGTATCTTTCCAGAGTAGTAAATAGGTCCAATTTATTGTGATTTTAGTTCTTCAATCACTGGAGTTTACAAATGTTGTTGGAAAAAAATATGGTGATCAACAAGTGTTTTTTTATTTGAGGAGTGAACGTGTTTGGTCTCGCCGAAGGTCAGGTCGGAGCGTGTGCTGTTAATTCGGACTAATTGGAGTTATTCATTTGGGAAAGGGTATGGGTGTTGCAGTAACTAGTGTTACTAAGACTGTTCCAAATGGAGTACAACGACTTATAATTTAACGAATATAAATCGTGCCTAACTGTTTTCAAGGACCGTTCCAGATTTTGAAATAACGGCTACTTTTTAACGGTTAGATAACCATGCCAGAGACAGCTCCAAATGTCCCTATATATCCCTCTCTTTTCATTTAATCTCACTATCTTCCCTTATTCCTATATTTTCTTTATTTCCTCACTCTCTCTCTCAATTTTACTATCCCAATAATATTTTTTACTCTCGTTTGGTCCATTTGTCTCAAATTTTGGTTGATATATGAAGTTATTTTGATCAGGTAACAACTTTAACCCTTTATTTGTAAGTTGGTTATATTTATTGTGCATAGCTTTTGTCAATTAAATTTAATATTGTAATAATAATAAAATAATATAATATATGTGTGTGTGTGTGTGTGTGTGTGTGTAGGATTCATTATGTTAAAATAATTGAGAAGATGGATGTATGAGAAGAACCTGCTGAATAGGGTGGGTCTTACTCCCAATTTTGAAGATGGTGTTACTGTATTTATAGAATGGGTCAAGTCTCTTCATGCACATATGGACGGTGATAAAATTAGGTGTCATTGTCAGAAGTGCAAAAATGAAATTTTCAAAAATCTGGACTAGGTAAATTTTGACTTGTATATGAAAGGTTTTATGCCAGAGTATTATAATTGCACTTCACATAGCGAGGAGAGGGTGCATGAGTACTTTGAGGCCGTCAAACACTCCCTTTGCAGGATGAGCAAAGTCCCCCTACTCCTGCGGAGGAGGGTACCAGTACACACTTGGGTGATGTGGCGCAGAGGATGATTTTTTATGCTGCCGGGCCGGCTTTTTGATCTTCTACTTATAACCAGGATGGTGCACCTAATGATGGTATGAGGTCATGTCCTATTGATGTCGAGCCTAGTTCATATTTCAGAGGGGCCCTCTATGATTTTGTGCCTAGGCTGGCAGATCGGTTTCACGATATAGTGCATGATGTCGAGCAGTTGTTGTGGAACTGTTGCTCCCAACTCAATTGGGGTTATTGCTGAGTTGGTGGATATCAAGGTCGATGGCCATACTTCTTAGCGAATATATGATTGAATATGCTAGTGGACTGATCCTATGTTGCCCCGCGAACACACCCTGCCCCTCGATTACTATAATATGAAGAATTTGATAAAAGACTTGGGTTTACCTATGGAGAAGATTGATGTGTGTAAGAATGGTTGCATGTTGTACTGGAAGGACGATATTGATTTGGACTACTGCAAGTTTTGTAGAGAAGCTAAGTACAAACCGACCAGGGAGCGAAATCCTAAACGCAAGAAAACCCTATATGCCATTCTTAGGTACTTGTCGCTTACCCCTTGCCTGCAGAGGTTGTATGCTTTAGAAACGACTGTCGAGCAAATGACATGGCACGCCAACCACCAGACGGAGGAGGGATCCATGTGTCATCCATCTTATGTAGAGGCGTAGATTAGGTTTATTTGTTTTTTCTAGAAAATAATTGTAAAAAATAAAATTGTATATTAAGTTAATATTTTTTCTAATTATTAACATTTCATAATATTTCATTAGATTCCATTATTTCATATTTATTCAATTAATTAAAGTCATAAATATAATTTATTAAATTTATTAATTAATTAAGTTAATTATTAAAATTTGTTACATTATAATTAATTGAAAATTTTCAAAATAATATATTTCACATTAAATAATATATAAAATTTTTATTAAAAAAATAGGAACCTTCATGAAAAAACATAGTCGTTCCTAATATAATTACTAAAACAGTTTTAAGAATGTGTTCCACATTATAGAACACTGGCCCTAATACAATTGTCGAAAGAGTTTCAACTATGTGTTCCTAAATAAGGATGATCGTTCCTAACACCATTGCTATTACAGTTTTACACTAGTGTTCCTAAATAAATGCAATGTTCCTACTATTATTACAAAACCAGTTTAAAATATGTGTTCCTAAATAAGGCCGACCATTCCTAGACCTATTACAACGAAAAGTTCCATAAAAATATACTGACCGTGCCAACATGTACTCCAAATACTGGAAATAAACCGTTCCTAAACACATCACCAATCCAAATATATACAGTTCCAAAATTGAAGCATGAGTATTACAAAGACCGTTTCAAAAGTAACAAGCAATATATAATAAAATCATTCGTAATACCATCTGGACCGTTCTTAAAATAAATTATTTTTTTAAAACATAATCAATATTAAGAACGGTCACATACAAAGTGTTACAACGACCGTGTCAAATGGGAACGGTCGTTGTTTAATTGTTCCTAAATATTTGTAACGCCATCTACGCGGACGGTGTTGGAATAGGTGACCAAAAATCAATTGAATTAGTGGTTTTGGGAACTATTCAAAGCAATCTTTATTTAAGTAATATTGTCACGACGAATGTGATAAATATTCGTCTTTAGTACATGTGTCTGTTGTACTTACCAATTACGTTAAGCACTGCTTTAATGTCACAACAGATACCCACAGACCACTTAGACAACCATGCAGTTGGATCGTGCATTGGATGGCGGTCATGAAATCAACTACCAAGGGGTTGGGTCTGAAATGTTCAAAGTCTAGGACTTCAAGATTGGGCATCGAGAGTCCTATGAAGACTTCAACTAAGAGTCGCATTCATTGGACAAACGTGAGACGTTTAAGCAATCTTAATGCGTCGATTGGCTAGGTGTCGAATCGATAGAACTAACTCGCAAGGATCATCATATAGAAGCATTGGAGGCTTGGTCGGTATGACTTGAATCCCAGACTCCGATAGTACGGGAGTAGTCATCAGACTTGAGGAATCACGACAGTAGTGTGTATATGATGACTGTATCTTGGGTTTGTACCAGAGGTGATTGTGTCATAGACATGATCATCATAAGCCTTGTTCAGTGCAGTCGGAGTATGTAGCGAGGACGGTGAGTTTCAAGAAGAGGATTCATCCCCTGTCAATATGTGACAGAGGTATCTCCTATGCACTTGCAGATGCGTTTACGCTTTCTGAACCTGTGGCCATAGTGGTTGGTCGAATAGAAAAAAGAGGTTCCTATATTGAACAACTTAGCGAAATGCGGTCTCAAGTATTAAGCATAGATGCCTAGTCCAGGATGGGAATCGACACTAAATTTCATGCCCTAGACTAAGGCCAGTAGATGGTAGATGGAAGGACCATACCCGTATGAACTTGGGAGCCTAAATGTTCACACGAACATTCACCTAGTCTCTAGTGCCATGGACTGTTGCTAGACGACCACCCACGGTATCGAGTTTTCTTGATCAATGGTTGATCAAGAGCGATTAATAAAATTAAATTTAATTAATCGGTAGTGTTGGACACTAATCCAATTCTAGTTGAAAGTAAACCTAAAGAGTCACACATAAATCACCGTGCAAGGACTAGGAATTAATTTAGAATTAATTTCAAAAGTCCAATTATTTACATGTCGGATGATCCATTTGATGGATAGCCAAGATTAAATTAATTGGATTAATTTAATTGAGTTTGTCTTACTTAATAAATTGAATTTATGTTTCAATTCTCCGCTTTGAATTCGGTGGTTTAATTATTTTTTTATTACAAAAAATCTAAAATTATAAAATAATATTTTTAAAAATATTAACAAAATTGTGTCGAGTCGTGGTTAGCAACCGCGACTCGACACCAAAAAATATTTTTTTTTATTTTCTTATGGAGTCGCGGTTCCAATTGCCTTGGCTAAAGACTGACAGCCTTGCCAGCCTTTACCCAAGGCTTGTCTTTTATTTTTTCTTTTTCTTTTTTTAAATAAATATTATATATATTATATAATAAATATTATATATATTATATAATAAATATTATATATACTATATATTATATATTATTATTATTTAAATATTTTTTAATTATAATCAACATTAAGATTAATATATTGATGTATCTATTAAATATTTTTTAATTATAAGAAATGAAAGTATATTAATTTGTAATATCTCATCTGAATATATTAATTTTTTAGTGAAATGTAAATTTAAATTATCAACAATTAATACCTTCAATGTGTCAGCGCGGAGTCGCATATCATAAATAATGTTTGTTATTATTGTAATATTTATAATAATTGATTGTAATTTTTTTATTAATAAACATTTAATAATAATTATAATTAAAAAAGTATTTACTTAATATATATTATTTTAACCGATTCACTAAAAAGACTTGAAATATTCACTATCAATTGATGAGATATTACAAAATAATACAATTGCACTTATTATATATACTTTTAAATTTATTATTACTTTAACTATTATAATAATTATAATTAATTGCGCGGGTATTGTTTAGCTTCAATCAGCATGAGTAGAGACACACAATTTCAGTAACTTTAATATTATAAAAAAACATAGCACATATAATATTAATAAGTTTACTAATAATAACATAGCACAAATACTAATATATTTTATTAATTATAATTAATAATAAATTTAAAAATATATATAATAAGCGTAATTGAATTATTTTGTAATATCTCATTAACTGATGGTGAATATTTCAAGTCTTTTTAGTGAATCGGTTAAAATCATATATATTAAATTTAAATACTTTTTTAATTATAAGTAATATTAAAGGTATATTAATAAAAAAAATACAATCAATTATTATAAATATTACAATAATGATAAATATTATTTATGATATACGACTCCGTGCTGACATATTTGAAGGTATTAATTGTTGAAAATTAAATTTACATTTCACTATAAAATTTAAATATATTCAGATGAGATATAACAAATCAATATAATTCCATTTATTATAACGAAAAAATATTTAATAGATACATCAATATATTAATCTTAATGATGATTATAATAAAAAAATTAAAATAATTATAATATATAATATAATATATATATATATAATATAATATATTTATTTTTTAAAAAGAAAACAGAAAAAGAAAGAGTAAAAGGCAAGCCTTGGCTAAAGGCTGACAAGGCTATCAGCCTTAGACAACGCAATTGGAATCGCGGTTCGCGGATGGGTACCTCGACTCCGAGTCGCGGTTAGCAACCGTGACTCGACACAATTCTGTTAATATTTTTAAAAAAATATTATTTTTATCATTTTACTTTTTTATAATAAAAAAATAATTAAACCTGAATTCGTTCATGGTTAGATCTCAATGAAGAGATCCTCTAAACCATCCACGCCATCTCTGGAAATCATCTCCTTCTTGTGCTAGCAAGAAAAGAAACGGAAAGAGCAAAAGATCAACGACACATTATTGAATTAATGGATTGATCTTTCTTGTTCTTTATTTGATCTAAGATCAAGAAGAGAACTAGGGTTCTTGGAGAGGTGTTTTGGTGTAGATAGGAGATAAAGATGGCTGAAGATCTCTTCCAAAGAGAGTGAAAAAAACGTGGGTTAGGTGGTGGTTAGGATAGATACATGTATATCAAAGACCTGTCTTTGTGTACACTTGATCTCATCCTATCCTCAACCTACAACCACATGGCTGAATTTTTGGACTTTTTTTAAGTCAATATTCGTTCAACCCCCCCCCCCCCCCCGAAGTCATCTTCTCTTTTAACCTAAACTAGGTCAAATTGGGTCATGGGGTTGGTTTAAATGGATTAGGCCTTGATTAAATGAACGAAGCCAAGGTTCAATGGACTTAAATTAAATCCAATTTAATTCTAAATCCATTTAATAAATTCATGTCTCTTAATTCAATTAAAAGACCAAATCCCACTCTCTTTTAATTTATAAATCTAATTTATAAATTAAATCGAGGCCAATTAAGTCAATTAAATTAACTTAAAAGGCCAAATTCAAAATTAATTAATTCAATTAATTAATCTTTGAAAAAATCCAAACCATAGATTTTTTATACAAATGATCCAATCATTTCAACTCTCCAAGAAATTAATTCAATTCAATTAAATTAAGCCTTTTTTCTTAAATTAATTCCATCACATTCGAGTGATAGGTGTGTGACTCTTTAGGTTCATCCTCAGCTAGACTTAGGCGTGTGTGACCAACACATTAATTAAATCAAATTTAATTAATTATTTTCAATTATCCCATAACCAGAAATAGCTTGTTACCATGGGTTACAGTCTAGCAACAGTCCATGACACTAAAGACTAGGTGAATTGTGGCGTGAACATTTAGGCTATGAATCCATACGAGACACATTTACTTCACTGATCTAATTTAGGCAACCTATCCATGATCGATCAATCGCTTTGGCCAAAGACTATTAGAGAATAAACCATCTCATAGCGCATAGGAGAACTCACTGTCACATACTGACAGGAGATAGAGCCTCTCTTAAAATCCACCATCCCTACCACATATTCCGACTGCACTAAATAATATTTTTGATGATCATGCCTCACGACACCGTCATCGCTCACCATATCCAAGATATAGTTTTCCTATGCACGTGACTGCCATGATTCCTTGGGGACTAATCTCGTACTATCAAAACTGAAAATCCCAATCATACCGACCAAGCTTTAAAAGGAATCCATATGACGATTTCCATGATCCAGTTCAGTCAGTCGACTACCTTGCCAACTAACTCACTAAAATTGCATAGTCGACTTATGTCTTCTATCAACTAAACATGGCTATAATACTTAGTGCAAGTTTCTACAAGACCCTTGATGCCCTGTCTCGAAGTTCTTGACTTGGAACGTTTCAAACCGACCCTCGAGAGTTGATTTCATAGCTCTCAAATCTATATGCAACCCAAATCCATAAGTTTAACCTTTCGGTACGTGCGTAGTTCGTTGTGACATTGAAACACCATTCAATATTAATGGTAAGCACAATGAAATACACTGTCAATTTGATAAATTTGTATCGTATTCATCAACTCAATATTATTTGATAAAATTTGTGAATGACAAACAATCAATCCAATTGATTTTTGTTTCCCATTCCACAAGCAGTCAATTGTTATTTGAGAGAATCACGGAAATGAGAAGTTCTTACTTCTTAAGGGTGTTCTGTTCAATTGCATTTCATGTTAAAGTTTAGAATTGGGATTTGGGGTTTAGAAAAGTTGAAAGAATAAAGTGAAGAAAAAAAAGTGAAATAGAAGAAATGTTACGGTATCGTATAATATTATTTAATAATTAATAATATTATAATATATTATATATTTTAATATAAGTAATAAAAAAATCAGTTATCGGTTCAGTATGGTTAACCGTGGTTAATCGTACCAACCGATATAATCAAATTTTAAAAAATGTTAACCAAAAATCGAACCAAATTTTTTTATTTTGTTTCGATACGAATTGAAATTTCAATTCGATTGGAATACCTATTTTTGTATACCCCTATTTTTGAACCATACTTAACAGTATGACATAATAAATCTCTCTTCTCGTAGGACTCTTCTCTTATAGGACTCTTATCTCCCCCCCCCCCCCCCCCTCTCTCTCTCTCTCTCACACACACACACAAAAGCTACAAAATTTCCTCTCCAATACTCTATAGTTTGAGTTCTCCTTGAAGAATATTCAAGTTGAGAACAAGGAAAAGCCATTTACACTAACTAATAGTGCAAAACAATTTTGTTTCTTCCATCAATTTAATTCTTTCTAGCAAGAGAATTAGATCTACTTCCACGGGTGTGGTGTGGACTAGCTCTAAAGGGACTCTACGTTGAATCCTCTCATGGACTAATATGACAGAGATGGAGTCAACGCATGTTGCTGAACAGATGCCAAATTAGAGGTAAAATTCATGGTTAAGTTTATATTCCCTTTTCAATTATCCTTTACCACTAAACACATAATGATTTATTTTGTGTTCTCTGTGTTTTACTATACGGAATGATCAAAGGATACACCCCTTTGATCCGATTATTTTGCTTTATTGCTTTTAGATTACCATTATCCATGGTTCTCGGCGTTCCTGGGCAGACCCACAATCTTTCAGGGTGAGGCTTGCGTGCTTTTTTATTTTAGAACACTCATTTCATTTTATGCATTGGAATAGAAAAAGGGTTTCTTTCTCCCTCCATTTGTATTCCTCACTACTTTTGATTGGGATATTTATTTAAGTGTAATGATGTAGATTAGATGTGAGGATTTATTTTGAGTAAAAGTAAGGAAGCTCCTACCATGGTGATGGAGGTCTAAGGAGGCCCAGTGGGTAGAGTCCACGGTGGAGAACTCGAAGAATAGAGGATCGCAAAGGTTCATTAATGTTAATGGGTTTAAATATTTTGTAATAGCATAGGGTCAACTATATATAAAGACCATTGATCCACTGTGGGTTCAGTAGGTCGCATAGGACTTGGACATGTGATCATCCAACAAGAGCGTGTTAGGCTTTATTGCATGTGATGCATTTTGAATGCATGTTTAGTATTTGATATTAACCCAACAACGCAAAAACACTAATAACTGATGAGGTCTCAGTCTTAATTAATCAACTCTCACTTGGATGGTTCAAGAAATATTAGGTCCACCAATAGACTAAAATCAAATGGTTTGATTAAAATCCAACCTTCCATCTACAATAATATAGTGTGGATGTTATCTCCACGTTTTCAGGCCTCAAGAGTCGTGGCACGATTGGAATGAAGGAAAGTTATACTATTACTATATATGAACAAATGGGACATTCTCTAATTTTCCTATCTGAGTAGTCCTAGGGGGTGACAGTAGAGATATTCATTTAGTAGGTGGGTCTAGCCTAATACTAAGTAACATAATTCGCTTGGAGTCCTTGTGATCACATAAAGAGGCGAGGCAATAGTTATTGGACGATAATGGTAATAGTTACCTTATCTTGGGATCTTATTGGACGAAATGGTAATAGTTACCTCCTACAAAGTAATTTCTATGTGAACTATAACAACGGGGCATGGAGAATTGCATTTGTGGATTCCAAACCCACTAGAAAATGGTTTCACAAAACTCCACTTGAAAATAGTGGGCTTTTGAAGAAATCATGGGAGAGTTAATGACTAAAGACTAAGTCTTAACTTGAATTTAATTATTACTATAATTTACTAATTTTCTACTTTGCTTTTGATATAGATATCTAAAACCAACTCACAGTAATCCATGATACTAATAAGTTCAATTGAACCAATTATAACAACTAGCTTAAAAATCTCATAATAGTTCTGAATTTTGAGAATCGGACTTACATTTAGGATTAGTCTCTTCGTAGAGCCTTACTGAAGGGATCTACGCCCGAAGAACGTTTGACGTCCAAGAAGTGGCATTAGGACAATTGGAAGGTATACAATATCACACTGGCATCTGTGATTAACAAAATCCAGAAACAGTATGATAAGCTTGATGATGTTGCCTCAATGATGCTCTGCAAGAAAGATATGTATGTGGTTTTATACTGACATATTAGATATGTGTCCAAAAAGGCATTATTTGGTATCAAGATGGCTAAAGGGCCCTCTATGCAAGAGCACAGTCAAGTGAAGGAATCAAATATCATAATCCTTTGTAGAGTTCACTATTTTCCTCATTAGTTTTAGTAAAACACTAAAATCGATTGAAGAATTAGTGCCAAAAGCATTATATTAGATATAACATGGAAAAATCACCCTTTTATGAAGTACTTTAGGGTATGTAGGTGTCTTACTTTTATGAAGTAGTGAATGGGAGATAAAATTTAGATGTAAAATCCATTATATATATAATTCAAGGTGTTGAATACCTATTTTGACTTCTAAACAAAATGTTTGTTTAGAAGTTTTTTACTTCCCCGAGAAGAATGTTGCCTAGTAAATGGAAAAGGGCCAAGAGTCATAAAACTTGAAAAGTTCAAGAACCACAAGTAGTCCCACGTAAAAACAATAATACTAACTAAACCAAAGAACACCCTAAATTCGTATGCAAACATCCAAGGAGATTTGATCGCATGATGGTCTTTTGTTAGTAAAAACCAAGGAGGATTTTCCTTTTAGATAACAACATAACATGGGAAAGCAGTGTATGACATCGAGTTGCGAATATGGGGAAGAATAGCATTTTCAATCCTATAAGTTGGGCCCCGTTCCAGTTTTCGCCTCATTCATTATAAGATTAGCACTTTTAATCCCCTAACTTACAAAGCACTTTTGGTCCTCATCCACTTTTTTGTTTACAATTTAACGACGTAAACCACGTGCTCAGCATGTGGCTGTTAAGTATTTTTGGCTGAAGGAAATTTTTGTATTTTCTAGCTTATGACCACTTTTAAGGGAAAATATAACTATATATATTTAAGGAAAAAAAACAAATCTTGAAGACATTAGGACAAGGAAAAAGGAATTTCTCTCTCTCTCTCACTAAAATTGAATGCCACCCTTATCATATTACTGTAAGTTGAAAGCAAGTAAAAGAAACACAATGAATTATGCCTTCGACAAATGAATCAAGTAGGTCGAGTGGATCATTCATATGCTACTGAGGAAAAAGAGCCAATTCCTTCCTCTGCCCCAGTGAAAAATACTTAACAACCACGTGCTTGGCATGTGCCTACCCTGTTAAATTACATATGGAAGACTGTATAAGAACCAAACGTTTTAATTTTTGTAAGTCATAGGACTAAAAGTGCTAATCTCATAATGAATAGGACTAGAAATGAAATGGGCTTAACTTATGGGACTAAAAATGCTATTTTTCTAAAATATGGCAAAAGCCATATAATTTGAAAATGAACTTCTTACTCCAAACAAAGTATGACCTTGGTAGACTCTTTTCTTAGATAACGTTCATCGATTGCACATAGGGTCTACAAAGATTTGGAGTTAATGGAAAGGTAATAATCTATAAAAGTTAGATTTGATATTGATAAGGGAAAACCCACTAAACCTGTAAAAGGACATAAATGCCCTTAAAAAATGAAGAAATGCCTAATACCATAGATCCGCATATTTTTTACGAGGTAGGATTGCAGTCTGGACTGCCTAACCCGGCCACCCATTTGGACAATTATTAATTTAGAACTCATCCAAAGGTTGTCCTATTGACAAGTGGCCCGAACGGATTTTGACACATGAGGCCTATAAATACTTGGTGGGTCCATTTAACGGGTATGCAATTATTTACATGAGATCGCCTAGGTGCAATCCCTTATAACCTCAAAACCTACATTGGTTTAAATTTTAAGGGTTTTAGCTCAAGGCCAACTCAGTTAGAATAAGTGCCTAGAAACCAATTGGATTGGTCTTTATGTAATCTGTTTTGACAATTTTGTAATTGTAATATTGTTTATGAATAAAGTAAGTATTCATTGTTTGGCAATTGTATTTGTTATACATACTTATTATGTTTTATATTTTTTTATTGTACACTGAACACCCAAGAAAGTCAAGGGTACAACCTTGGATCGAATATTATACGATTTAATTAGATGAATTTTAGAGTTTCCACGCTTCTTTCGGGCTTCCCGGGCTGATCCACTTTCTTCTAGTATTAATGTCACAACAAACGCCCACAAACTGAAAGATTAAACCCCTAGAGTTGGGCTACGCATAGGTTGGTAGGTATAAAACCACTTAAGGGTCAGTTTGAAATGTTCCAAGTCAAAGACCTTGAGACAAGACATCAAGAGTTTCATAGAGACTTGTACTAAGTATTAGAATCGTGTTTTGTTAATGGAATACGTAGAATGTCTTTGCATTTTTAGTAGGTTAGTTGGCAAGGTAGTCGCCTGATTGAACTGACTTATGGGAATCGTCATATAGAGCCTTGAAGGCCCAGTCAGGTCGACTTGGATTCCCAGTTTTGATAGTACGGAATGAGTCCTTGGACTTGAGGAATCATGTTATCACGTGTATACAAAGACTGTATCTTGGATATGACGTGCAATGACTATATCATAAGGCATGATCATCATAAACATGGTTTAGTGCAGTTAGAGTATATAGTGAGGATGTTGAGTTCCAATAAAGAATTCATCCCCTGTCAGTATTGTGACAGCAATATCTCCTATATGCTCTGCGACACATTTAAACCCTTAGAACATGTAGCCATAGCGATTGATGAATGGGATTGGTTTCCCGTGTCAATGAGTAGTGTAAACAAGGATTCCAATTACAAGTATAGATATTTAGCCCATGATGAAAATCGATGCCCAATTCGATGCCCTAAACTTAGATCGGGAAACGGATGATAGAAGCAATGTACCCATATGGTATTTGTGAGTCTAACATAGTGTTTGGATTAGGTTTTAGAGTGTTTTGTTTTTGTGTTTTTGAGATAGAGAGAGAAAATAAATAAATGTGTGTTTGAGATAGATGGTATATTTGGATTTGTGTTTTGAGATAAAATGAAATAGTTTAAAATAAGTGGTGTATGTTTGATGTTGGGATTTGGGAGATAAATGTTATTGTTGATTGTCAAATTATATTTTTTTATATATATTTATCAATATAATATAATATTATAATATATATATGTGTGTGTGTGTGTGTGTGTGTGTGTGTGTGTGGATGGGAGAGATTGCCTAATTGAGCTCATTACATTATATATATATATATATATATATATATATATAGAGAGAGAGAGAGAGAGAGAGAGAGAGAGAGAGAGAGAAGTGGTCTTGGCCTATCTCGAAAATGGGCCAAAACACCCAAATAAGGTGTCAAGATTTGAATCCAAACAAAAGGTAAATGTTCACATTGACATTCACCTAATCTCTAGTGATATGAACTATTGCTAAACGGTCACCCATGGTAGTAGGAATTTTTTTTAATGCTTAATTAAAATAATTAATTTAATTATTAATTGTGTTGAACAAGCCTAAGTCTAGTTGAGGATGAATGTAAAGAGTCACATACAAGTCATTATGGAATTGTAGAATTAATTTGAAATTAATTCTGGAAGAAATGAATTAATTTCATTGGATTAAATCAATTCAATGAGAATATATAAATGATTAAATCATTTATTAAGAAAATTCATTTGATGGATAGCTCAAGAATTAATTAATTGGAGTAGTTAATTTTGGATTTAACACCTTTAAGTTAATTAGATTAGTTTATTGAGTTTGGCTTAATTAATTGATTAGATCAATTAATTAGTTTGGGCTTAGTTTATTTAATTGCACTAAATAAATCTTTGGACTTAGTTGGAATAAATTAATCATATGCTTAATGGATCTTAGATTTAATCAAGTCTAGTCCATGACTTGAAGTTCAAGCCCATTTGAGAGAGATTGTTGGTTGACCACGATGAGGAAATTGAGTGGTTTTTCTCATCATAGTTGGAGGTTATGTGCATGTGTGTATAGGTTGTTTTTGGAGGCAAACTTTATAATTTGAATATTAATTTATTTTGTATCTAAAATAGAAAACTACACACAACTCTTATGCATGAGGCTTGCTCTCACTCTCACCATAACACGAAATCTATATCCCCAAAAGCTTTCTCAAATTTCTTCTTTGTGTTCTATCTTGAATTATATTCAAGTTTAGAACTTGAACAATCTAAAAATACTAAATAATAGTGTTTGTTTGGAATTATTTTTTCCTTGTTCCCTTTCTATTTAGAAATAAGTAGAACATTGATTCCATTTTGTGGTGCGGAAAACTTAGAGAAACTCTACATTGAATTCTCAAGTGAACGAAATAGAAGAACGTAAAGGGAACAACGTATGTTGTTGTTTGACTTAATAAACGAAAAGATCGAGTTTCATTTAAATTTCTCTACCTTTTGTTTTCATCTCTAGCCACATGTCTAGTATGTTTATTTTTATGGTTATGGTTATTGACAAATACCAAACACCTGGGAATTTCAAAGGAAACACCCCTTTGAAATAAATTTTAAATTCTTTAATTTTTCATGCTTTCGTTGCATTCCCAGGCGGTACTGATATTTTCGTTAATTCCCATCCAAAATTAATTCTCCTATTAATTTTCCACAATATAGTTAGTATTTTGTGTGTCGCCCTTATAGATACATATTCAACTAGACTTGAATTTGTTCACATATACGATTTAATCAGGCAACTAAATTTGCTCTAGGTTAAATAAATCATATTTAATTAATCACTCTTGATCAACTTATTAGTCCAAGAGTATCCGTTACCATGGGTAGCCATCTAGCAATGGTCCATGGTAGTGGAGAATAAGTGAAATTGGGGGTAAAATCCATATTACCCCCTGTGATACTCCAAATGTTCAAACAAGCCACTGTTATAAAATAAAAAAAACATATAGCTCCCTGTAAAATTTAAAAAGGTGCATATTACCCCCTGTAAAATTTCATGAGTCCAAAATTGCGACTGAATATATATATTCGCCCTTAAATTATCAAACTACACATGTGTTTAAATTATATATATTTTAAAAATATAATATAGGAAAATATAATTTAGTTATATGTATATATATATAAAGAAACCTAAAAATATAAAATAAAAAAATAGAGATAACTCATCGACGGACGAGAGATTGACGGTGGGTGGGGTGTCAAAATAATCATTGTCGGACAGGCTTTCCAACTGTTGAAAGCACACATCGAGAGGTCGTCGGATGTCGGAGAAAAAAACGATAGAAAATAGGGGGCGCGGGTTAGGAGCCAATATGCACCTTTTTAAATTTTATAGGGGTTATATGGTATTTTTTTATCATATGGGCTTATTTGAACATTTTAGGTATCACAGGGAGGTAATATGTATTTTACCTGTGAAATTGGTGTGAACCTTTAACTGCGTGTACCATGCAAATATAATCCTTCCATCAAGTTGTCTCCTGACAAAATTAGGGTATGAAATTCTGAATCAGTTCCCGTACTTGACTTCTATAATTATGCATCCACTATTGATTGTGTTTCTAATTAATCAATATGGAAAATTATTTTTTTATTTGATCAACAATTGTGGCTATAAATTTTTAGAGATTATAATAGTCCATGGGACATAGGAGATTGTTATCATCTCATGATGGTCGATGGATTCTTTCTTTGAGAGCATTAATTTCCATGTATGTTTTGATCACACTAAGTAGGTTTTCGACAACCACGTAATACCACAGTCACATCAACCAAAGACCAAGATTCAACCACCCAATATACAAGGCTATTGTGGCTCCTTAGGTCGGAAGACTAATTTCTGGTGCATTTAAAGAATTCTAATCTTACCAATCATACCACGTGGGCTTTCACATGACAAGTTCTACTGGTTGATTCAGTAGATTTGACAACTTACTTCTTAAGAACCTACTGAAGTGCATAGACGTCACACGTCCATCATCAATAAAACATGACAATCATCACATGAATCCATCACTTAGTATAAGTCTCTCCAAAACTCCTCAACGCTCATTCTTGAGGGTTCTCGATTGAGAATATTCCAGGCCTAAGACCAACTCTCAGAAGTAGGCCTAGGCGTCAGGTTCGGTACTGCAGTTTGGATAGTCTTGGTCGGGTACCCAAACTTTGGTGTAGCTAAAATAGCTATCAAATCTCGACCCATTTTTCATCGGGCACTCGAAAATATTTTCACTTTTTTAAAAAATAATCAAAATAAAAACTAAAAAGTTCCCGAATGTTTTTTATTTTTAAAAAATAAAAAAAAAGTTTGAGGCAAAATTTGCCTCTAAATGCATTCATTCAGAGGCAAAAATTTGCCTCTTTTTTTTATTGCTAATAAAATTAATAGAAGTTTTTAACTTAATTTTTTTTTCAATTTTCATTAAAATCGAAGTGTTTGAGTTTACAATAAGTAATAAAAATTTGAATATATAATTAACCAAACAACAAAAGAAAAGAAAATTAATACTAACCTTGGGATTTGATACTCTAATTCCTTTATCTTCTTATGACATTTAGAAATTTAGGGTTATAGAGAAAGAAAATGAATTATTATTTGGGTTGGGAGTCCTAGGACTTAGTAGTTGGGTGGAAAGAAGAAGAATAGAATATTGAAAAGAGAAGGCAATGTATGTAACCCTAGACTCAAATATGGAAGACACATAATTTTCTTTTTCTATAAAAATCGGGTACTCGATCGGGTAGGAGAATCCTACCTGAACATCAACCCATTTTTTTATAAAACAAAAAACAAAAAAATACCCCAACCCGATCGGGTTGGGTTGGGACGCAAACAACCGCCCCTACTCGGAAGTTCGTTTCGTAGTAGCCATAAAATGCATGACCCAACTTTGTTGGTTTAATTGATTTGCAGTCAATGAAATGCAATAATAACATATAATATAACACTACAAAGATGGCAAAGAATAAACTATATTCATGATATTTAACATTATATCGAATATACAACCAACTAATTGACTTTTTGGTGACTTATACTAATATTCCACTGCCTAGTAAACATCCTCTTCAAAACCACTAACACTCTACCATCTTTGATAAACTGCATCTACATTCTTCTGTCCCCAAATGATGAACCTCCCACACTTCCCCTCAACTATACATATAAATCAATGCTAACACAAGCACTAATCAACAGAAGAAAGAATCGCACAACCACCACCATAGCACCAGACACGAAAAACATACATCTACAAATACAAAAATAGCAACGGTTGGTGGAAAATACTATCCAATGCCGGTAAGAGGGTGCAAATCAATTGACATAATCTAAAGCCAATATGCCTCATATTGATTTGGTCTCTTCTTGACAAACATGCTCTCCCCAAAAACAATTTATTCTTATATACTTTATTGCCCTCGTTTCCTCCTATGACAGTTAATTTTGGAATGGCAAGAAACTTTTTCAAAGAAATGAATAAAAACAAGAGTGTACTATTTTAGACCAATGTAATACGTGCCACCTATCTAACTGGTGAAACACAAAACAACATCGTATTGAGTGGAAACAACTCATGCATCATGCGTCAACCAAAATGACCTCATTTCAAACCAGCAAACCTCAAAACAACGTCATACCATGTCCACATGGAATTTAAAATCATTGGGCGAAAAATAATATTGTAGAAAGTGAACATATCAATGCGAAACAACAAAGACGACTGGATTTCAAACCAGCAAACCACAAAATGATATCATTTCATGTGCACGTGGAATTTAAAAATCATTTGACCAAAAGCAGTATTATAGAAAATGAGTGTCGCTACAATGGGCAAAAACAACCAAAACGGTTGACCAATGAACCACAAAACATCATCGTTTCATGCGCAAGCTAGGACCAAAAAAAAAATAAATAAAGAAATTAAAGCATTGGACCAAAATTGGCAATGTTGACAACACACCTCACCAGTTATAGATAATAGTTATATACTCTTGGGTCGAACCTAGTATAATCCTGGGTAGGTTTTGATCCCGAGTCACGGCTTAACTAGGTCAGGTCGGCTTTAGATTGGCAATTGGACCTAATAAGAACCAGTTTTAGAAGCTTAGAACTAGTTATGAAAAGTACTAGGTTTATATTGGATCAATTCATGTTGAGCCTGGGTCAGACAGACTAGTGGACATCTTGCACTTTTCCTATTTTCAATATATAATGTAAAATATGAATGAAACTTATTTTTATTGATGTTGGGCACTACTCGTATAGTATATATGCCATAGTAGATATATAAAACCAGTCTTATATACATTATCATTTTGTTTTAGAGTAAAAATAGGAAATATACCTAAAGACACATCATGTTTCGTTTATATCTATAAAAGGACGAGGAAAAGAACCTTAGAGCCTAAGGGTGTGAACCACTAAACTTAAAAGGAGTTAATGCACCAAAAATAAATTTTTCAAAATTAAAAAATGTGAGGAGGATGCCAAATTAGCTAAGTAACTTCTTTTCCTAACTGAGAAGGAAGAGAAGATTATAACTAATAGTATTCGACGAAGTCTATTATCAGATAATGCTTAATCACAATGTCTATATTATAGAAAATAATAAAGCCATTATCTGATTTTCATAATCTTTACTAGTATTTCTCATGTAGTTTTCTTTACCCAATTATTCTAAATGATATAGAAGTAACTTCTAAATCTTGAGGTCTTAAGACCATAATTTATTACCTAAACTGGTGATCCTCTTCTCGGAGGGAAGCTAGGGAGCGAAAGTTGGAGCTTGGGATGAGGGGTATCAAACAAGCACTAGAAAGGATAGTCCCTCGCTTGTTTGCACATACTTTATTATTTTGTTTATATACATATCCGAGTTAATTATCTTTTAGATCACTAAGTTATTTAAACCATTCTTACTGTTATTTGTTGCACAATCCAATCTTCCAAGTTTGTGTATTAGGAAAGTAGATGGGCAAATTCATCCCTTATTCTTTGCTTCAAATAAATATTTATTAATCTCCCATGTGAATTCTTAATGCATAAATATAGCTCAAAGTTGTAGCAATGACACCTCGAGTCTTCTCCATAGTAGGAACCTTTTCTTCGTTAGCTATACATGTTCACACTCCTCAGCTCACGAGAAAAACCAAAGAATCTAATTGTCCTAATCATGAAATTGCCTGTTTTCTACAACCATGTTATTCTATATTTATGATATTACTCTTCAAAATGCAACAAACCAAAACATACAAATTATGTTCCGAAGATCTTATTTCACATTCTTTCTATATGTTTTTCTTACTTTTGTTTGTGATTGTTTTGTTTTTTTTGAATTAGGGTTGATGTGATGGTAAGGAGTTGTGAATCAAAATATTGCGATCTCTTTATCAATCATATATTTGACAATTTACACAAAGACTTTCTCCTTATTCACATTTCTCTTACTAAAAATTATAATAAAACTCACCAGAAAATATCTAAACTCTCAATATATACAAAGGTAAATATATATATAGCAAATTATAATTTCAAATAAATTGATAAACCCACACATAAGTTTGTAAATAATATATATTCAATATATTTATTTTCATGTTTAAAGTTATAGTCTAATTTTAGAACAATTGAACTTTTAATACTCAAAACTATAAGACATAACAATTAGGTTCAACCCTCTGGCGAGGTATTTATGAGATATTGCGTCTATCAAAACTTTAGCTTGCTGGATCTCAAGCTTAAGAAATTTTCTTCGCACTTCATCAGTTGCCATTTCTCAGCTCCCAACAAGTCCAACACCCTCAATTTAATAACAAAATCACCATTGCCATTTCTATGCTGTTAATATATTTTATAAAGAATGAACAACTTGGATTTTTCTTATTTGTTAATAAAACCTAATTGTTCATGAATTTTGAATACAATTTATAATAAAAATAAAGTTGTCATAAAATCCAATTCTTTATAGATTTAGGTTTAAATAATATTAAGAAGGAAAAATGGCTTCCAAATGGATAATGTAGTTAAAATTTTCTCTTGTGGAGTTTGACCGAACTTTTTATAATATAGGATTGCTTAGCCATTCTTTTAACAAGAGGAGCTGTTTGCAATTTCGACAAAATAAAGATGATTTTATGTAATATATCGAAATAAAATATCTCCTTATTTTCTCCCGGAAAATATATAATCAGTAACCCTAGCCATCACTGTTTCTGCTTTCACTCGCACATTTCTACTTTCTCAATCCCACCGCCCCACTGTTTCTGACAGTCCGTTCTTGAACGGCACAGTACAACGACGACCACCGCGCTCACTGCACTTCTTCCCGTCCTTTGTAATCCAGGAAAAGATCAGGTATACTTAAAAATTGTATTTCTAACTCAAGGTTTTGGTATTTATACATGTATCTATGAGGTTTCCACTAAACAGGCCCGTATATCATGCACTCATAAAAATTCTAACCATATTATTTATGCCTTTCCTGCGTGTTTGGTTCTTGATGTGAAGTCTTGAAGATTTCCTTGGTTTTTTTAGTAACAATAGATTTATACAGATCTGTCCGAAATGATTCTAATAACGAATTTGCTGCCCTAGAAAATGTTTTAAACATGCTGTATGTTTTTACTGGATATTGGTGATTTAGACCCTCTCTTTGAATAATTATGTATCATAAATTGGCTGGGTAACTGAAAGAGGAAAAGAACTTCTGCGAAGTGCCCTAAACAGTTCAGATCTGGCTCTTTTCATTAGCAAAAAGTGGGCAACAATTTTTGGATAAAGATGTTTCCTTAGACAACTAAAGCCCCCGGCTACAGATTGTCTGTATATTTAATGCTTGAAATGGACAGTGCATAAATTGCCTGGATTCTGTTGCTGCCGTCTTAACATGTGGTGTTTTAATTAATTTCTGTTTATAGAAAACCTAAATCACACGGTTCATGCCTACAATTTTATTTGAGAATGGTCGGGACACCATCAACTTTATTAACCAACACGGCTCCACAACACGCCAGCATTCTTTTGAGTTCTTTCTTCTCCCTCTACATCTCACTCAGTTTGTTCTCCATTAAAAGTTAGACCTATGTGAGTAATATATTCTTGTTCTGCTGATTATATCTTGGATATAATGGTTCTTTCTTCCTGATGCAGTTACCTGTCTCTTAGTTGCTTTGCCAAGGCATCGGAACTTGTTGGCATTGAAGTGTATGATTGAGGCTCAATGGGTTTTGATATCGAGTGCATAATTGACATTCACACTTATCCTGGGGAATATTTTTGTCCAGTTTGTCGAACGCTTGTGTACCCGAGTGAAGCATTTCAGTCACAATGCACTCATCTATATTGCAAACCTTGCTTGGCACACATCGCAAATGGTAGCAGGGCCTGCCCTTACGATGGATACTTGGTGACAGAATCAGATTCTAAGGTTATTAGTCCTGATAACTGAGGCTGATGTATGTAGTTATGTTCTGGTCTTTCTGTTTCTCTGACATTGTTAACATTGTTGGTAGCCACTAATGGACTCCAATAAAGCACTGGCGGAAAATATTGGCAAAGTTAAGGTGCATTGTCTCTACTTCCGAAGTGGATGCTCATGGGAGGGTATGCTGTCTGATTGCTCCTCGCATTGTGCTGGTTGTTCCTTTGGAAATTCACCCGTTATATGCAATAGATGTGGAATCCAAATTGTGCATCGCCAAGTACATGATCATGCTCAAAGTTGTCCGGTGAGTGGATCTATGTTACTAACTTATTTAAGAGATAATGAAGATATATTTTATTCTTTGAGCTTGTCTTAATCTCAGGGCGTATTCGATGGACAAAATGCTATAGGGGGTGTCTCAGCCTCTACTGGATCGGGCACAACTTCATCCACAGTTGCTGCAGAGGTCAACCGGTCTGCTGCTCAATCAGGAGCACCACCTCCTCAGTCCCAGAATCCTCAAAATGTTGCTGCTACTGCGCATCCTGGGCAAAATCCCATTCTTCAAGTAAATAGCAGCTCTCAGCTTCCAGTTGTTGCTCCTGTTACTGTGCCAACTCCGGAGCAGTGGTATCAACAACAACAATATCTGCAGTATTATCAGCAATATGTGGGATATGACCCTTACCAACAGGCTAATCAGCAATATTACCCACTTCAGCAACAGTCCTTTCAACAATATCAGCAGCAACCAATGCAAGTGCAGGTTCCGCAACAACCTCATGTATACGCCCAGGCGCTGCCGCAACCCCACCAACAGAGCCAACCACAGCTCCAACAGCATCCCCAGCTCCAGGCGCAAGTACAGCCGCAGACGCAGCCACAGCCACAGCCACAGCCACAGTCTAATCCTGTTCCTCAACCGCCATCACATCTTCAGTCACAAGTCCAGGGGCAGGCTCAACAGCAGCCCCATCCCCAGCCGCAACTGCTACCTCAATCTCAACCCCAAGCCCAAGTCCTGCCTCAGACTCAGGCCCATGTACATGCGCCTGGCCAATCTTTAGCGCCGAACTATCAAGTCAATCCCCAGCAACAAACTCATCCTTCAATGCGGCCCCAGACACAGACTCAGGTTCCCCCGCAGGCACCACCACCACCTCCCAACAGTCAGTCTGCTCAACCCCCACCATTTGCCCAAGCAGTAGGCATGCGGCCTCTTGCCCAACATCCACAGGTGCCTCAATTCCCACAACCTCACGCACAGATGCATCTCCCTCAGGCATCCCAATCTCACGGGCATTCTCAAATGCAGCCCCAGCCCCAGCCCCAGAATCAATCTTCAAACCAATCGCATGTGAAAATTCAACCACAAGCACAACCTTATCATTCCCAGTCCCAACCACCTGTGTACCCACCGCAAGCTAACCAGTCCACAGCTCCTCCTGCCCTGCCGCAGGCACCACATCCACCAATTCCCCCTGTTAGCGGGCATCATTCCTATCAACAGCCTCAGCCACCCCATAAAATGCATTCAGGAGCATCACATCAACATCCAGTTCAACCACAAGGGGGAAGTGGGTCCTTACATCCAGTTCATGTACATGGTCAAGTCCCACAACAACCTGGAGTTATTCGACCGCCCCATTCTCATGGTTCAATTCCCCAGCAACAGGCATCAACGCTGTTGCCACCACAAAATCAGGTTTCTGGTGTTCCTGCCGCACAGCATCAGCAGTTTCCACCTCATATGCAACCACCATCTCATCCACATCCACATCCACATCGTCCTGTCATGCAGCCAGTTCAACAATCTGTGCCTCAGCAATATGCTCAGCAACAAAATTTTGTTGTTCCTTTTCAAGGTCAATTGCATCAGCAAGGTCATTTCCCACAGCAACAGCCTATGCAACCCCAACTACGCTCTACGGCCCCCCCTCCACCCCAGCAGCCTCAAAATTATGTTGGGAGACCAATGATGACGAACCAGGGGATGCATCCACAAAACCATCCTTTGTCTACTGGTGTTTTCCCTCCTCATCCTGGACCTGCGCAACTCTCATCAACTCAGGCAGCTTTAAATCAAAATTATGCCATGTCTACTGTGATGGAGCAGAATGCGACTGGCCAAGAAACTGGGTCACCTTCAAAGGGACTAGTTGAAAAGGGTTTTGAAGGGGAGCCCCGAAAGAGGAGATCGTCAAAGGACAAAGTAGAATATTTACCAAGGATGCTGATAATTCTGAGGGGGGTGATCTAATTAATTCTGTCATCAAGCAAGAAGATGATGTGCGGGGTTCTTTGGACCGAGCATCTGGGGGAAAATCTTTTGAAGCTGGAGCTGCAGAACATGAATTCTCTAAACAAGAGGGTCATCCACTGACAAATTCCGATTCATTGAAACAAGCGGAGCCGGAGAATAAGAAAATGATTGTGTCAAATACAGTGGTTTCAGGTCCATCCTTGGCAAATTTTGAGAAGCAATCTCACAGTGCCTCTGCTACTGGTACAGAAGGGCATGTATTACCACTACAATCTCATGGTTCTCACCAGCAAGGGCCTCAAGAACGAGTGCAGGGCCCCCCTCCATCGTTGCTAGGAGCTCAAGGACCTGTGGTTTTGCCTCATCCTGGGCAATGTCTTAACTCAAATGAAGGAAGGGGCACTGGTTATGTTGGGCCTCCACCAAAGAACTTTGATTCTCAATCTACTACTCAAGGACCGGGACCGAGTACTCTATCTGATTCACGTGGGATAATGGGACGAGCTCCACCGGCCCGCTTTGAGGTTCAGTTTGGTACCCAGCATGTTGATAGGACAAATGAAGTTGCCATGTCAAAAGATCAGATGCCTGGCTCCTCTCACCTGTCAGGCTCTGTCGGGGAGGACCCTCTCAATATAACTCGTGGAGATGAGCCAAGTATTTTGAGGATGAATGGCGGAACAGCTCCTGACTCCTCCATGCTCGGCTCTAGGGATGAAAAATTGAAGTCCTTCTCTAGGGAGCATTTGGATCTGTTTCCTGGAGAGCGAACTCGCCCTCTTGACCAAGGTGAAGTTTTGATAAGATCTAAAGCTGTTCAGTTTTTTGTTTGTATTTCTTCGCCTACCAAATACTGCATGATAAGAGTTTTTGATGACTTTGTTTCTGGTGAATACAGCTCCAACTTATCTTGATAAAGGGCCTCATGGGCAAGGTTATGAAGGTGGGTCGAAGTTGGATCCTGGTGCGTCGGCTTCATATTCAAGGTTCCTACCTTCACATCATCCATCGGGGCCTGGTCGTCCAGACATGCATGGACCAGGCCATGAATTTGACCAGCATCACATGAAGCATTTTGCTCGCCGAAGTCCCAACAGGGAGTATGTTGGCTCTTCTCCACATGGATTTGGTGGCCCATCAAGTTATGCTCGTGTAACGGCAGCTTTTGATGATATTAATTCCAGGAGTGTGCATAGATATGGTGAAGGATCGAGGTCTTACAGTCTTTCTTCTGATCCAGTTGGGAATCCTTTTCGTGATGGCAGGTTCCCCCCCATGTCTCGTCACCCACAAAGAGATGAGATTGGTGGCCCTAGGTATCCTAGATTTGGTGGGCATATGTCTCCTGGCCAGATCCAGAACCCTATAGGGAGTGATGATGTTTTTGGGCCAGATGGGCCTGGCCATTTAGTCGGTGGGAAGTTTTTGGATCCAGCGTATTTACCTGGTCATTTTGATATGGCTGATTCAGGATCTGGTGCCTTCCCTGGTCATGGTCGTCCTGGGGAATTGGGTGGTCCTGGGAATTTCCCTCTTCCTTTTACTGAACCTATTAGAGGTGATAGACAGAGTTTCCCTCATTTTGGGGAGCCTGCAATGAGGAACAGCTATTCACTCCCTGGTTTCCCTGGTGCTGGAAATTTTGCAGTAAGTTTTAAAATCACCTGGTTTTCTGTGTTCAATTTCAGTTTCGCCTCATTTTCAGTTATGTTAAATTGCTGTTTTTGGTGTTAGTGATTTGTTGTGCGTATCTAATTATATGCGTTGTTAGTGAATGTGCTTTTGCTTTTTGTAGGGTGGTATGGATTCATTCAATCAATCTAGGAAGAGGAAGCCTGTAAGCACTGGATGGTGCCGTATATGTGAGGTTGACTGTGAAACAGTTGAAGGTCTTGATATGCACTCACAAACCAGGGAGCACCAAAAGATGGCCATGGATATGGTCAAAACTATCAAGCTGCAGAACAATAAGAAGCAGAGGTAATACTGTTCCATTGTATGTGCCGTAAAAAATTGAATGGTGCTATCATCAATTTTTGTCATTGTCATTCAGAAATGCTGCTGGCCATATGGTGCATGAAGGGGGGAGCAGAAGTAGGAAAGCGGGCATTGTTGGCCGTGGAGGCAAGCCTTGACTGGTAGATGTGATTGTTGCGAATTGATCTCAGGTCAGTATTTGAGCTGCATCTTTTCTATTTCTTTGTTAGCATGTGATTTTCCTCCAAATTTCACTTGTTTTTCTACACTCATTTGATCATTTCAGGTGGCTGCCCTGTTTCTGGAGATGTTTTGGGGATGAAGTATTGTTGGCAGTTAGGTTTGTCGATTTATTACTTTGACATGCTACATTCCAATATGGGTAGTTTTTATTGATTATCATGTTAGCTAAACTGTATTGCACTTTTATTTCTGTTAATGTCAAGAATTTATTCTGGGTGCTCATTTCTTCCTTTCAGCTTTTTATTTGATTATTGGATCAGCATGGTTTCAAGAGCGAACTTGGCCTCAAGTTGAAAACTTGTCATATCTTCTGGCACAATGCACTTGATGTAACATAAATGTTATGCTCTTATTTTCCTTGGTAAAGGGACAATATTTTGTGTATTATGAAAATACCCGATATCCGTCGACGGTATAACTTTGCACTTTATTGGCACATATGAGTTGTCAACTTGAATGATCAAAAAATGGTGAAAATTTTATGCGAAATTTGATTTGATAAGTTCTCACCCTTGTGCAAAAATAGTTTAGAGTGAAATAAAAGCCATGCATTCTCCGGAACTGACAACGTTGATGTATCTGCTTATGATGGACAACTTTAATTAAAATTTATGGATTAACTTGGGTTTTTTCACTGCAGACACGGGGATATTAACTTTGTGGTGTGGAAGTTTGAAATACTTTTTTTTCCCTTCTTTCGAAGTACTTGTCTGATATAAATTTTAGCTGCTGTAATTGCACCACCAATGAAAGAGATGGTGTCACTGTATAATAGTTCAGGCTTTGTTTTGTTATTTTTCATAATCAATTTTGACCGGTTTTTAGTGGTAGAAAATGATGTAACTTGAAGTTGAGTGAAGAATTGAGTTGGACGTTGGATTTTAAATTTGAGGTTGGTGGAATGGTGAAGTTGAAAAGAAAGATATATTTGGTTTAAAGATTTTGCGGGCCTATAAACTCCATATGTCATATCAGGTCTGGTTAGTTGGTACTTTAATGGCATGTTGTAATGTTATACCTGAGCTAGCATGCATACAAGAGTATATATATAGGTGATGGTTGGAGGTGATATGAAAGGATAAAGATGAGTAAATTTTAATTTCACTAAATTTTTAAGCCTACCAAAATGTGTATATACTAAGCAAACATACGGGGTTTTTCAACTAAGACTTCGAGTTGAGTCAAAAAGTAATTCAAACATTGTATTAGAATTGTGATTATTGTTTTTGGTTGGAAGGCATGCCTCTCTTAGGATATGTACTGCTCTTAAATTTTTAATTTAATGATAAGTTCTTATGCAGATGTGTATTGAATCTGGATCCTCAATCAAAATGTGGTGCTACTATATGAAGTTGGCTGCTTAATTGAAAAATGTTTGTTTAATACTTCTGAAAATATTTAAAAGAATACTAGGTCCAGTTTACTACCTGGGATAAATAAGGAGAGAAATTTCTCATGCAAAATGACATCTGTAGTAAATCAATCTGTCATTTCACTCATCCAAGTTTCAGTCATGTCTCTGTTTTACTCAGTTTATCTCTAAGGTAAGAGTCATTGAGAATTTGTCACAATCCTCGAAAGTATATTGTATATAGAACTCCTGACGGTACAGCTTTCAGCTTGTATCGATCTTTGTATTGTTTTTCTTTTTCTGAAACCAGAACAATATGTAAAGTAACTACATGAGTTAATTTATAGGCAACGTTAGATCTGGACACTGGTGATAAACATGAGACAACGTGATTTCAGTTGGCAGCTTATCTTACAAAAAGAACTGTTATTATGCATGACCAACTGTTCTTCAGACAATCATGAAATATGATCTGCCCTGGAATCTTGTTTGGTTCTTGCTTCATTAGTTTATAATTTCCGTAAGTCTATATTCATTGCTAGACCAAAGAAGAAAACCCTTCCAAGACTCTAATTAAAATAAAATGTTACATTAATCCAATAAAAGGGAGGAAAAAGAATTTGGTGCATATTTGGGCTGGATATGATTTTGATTCTTCTAGATCGACAAATGACTGGGACCCAAAAAATCTTTGTTGACTGCTTAGTGAGGTCTAGATTGTTTTAAGTTGCATCTTGTCATCTTTGATCCACTGTTCACGATCTCTTTTATTGCTAAGCCAATTGGTTTTGGTACCTGAGCTTTAGTGCGTGTCGCTGATTCAGTATGGCTAGATTGCCTTTCACCGCATGGGTTTCTTTGAAGAACCTTAAATCACGATGCCCTGGCTTTCCTACCATCATCTTCTGGAGGCTATGTCTTGTGGCTGTGAAACAAGATAGTAGAATTCTTACTTAGGATTTGTTGTAGAGAGTTTTGACCTGGTAGTCAGTCTAACATTATAAGGGATTTTAGATAGGTTGTTTTTGTCTAGATACTGCTATAGGCTTTCGAGGGATCTGAACTAATTATCTTTTAGAAAATTGTGGGGCCGTGCCAAACATATATATTGTATGCATGTAGTACTGCTTTCTTTGAACTTATTAGCGCTTCTGTATCTGTGACTTCATTTTAATAGATGCTGCAATTTTTGCCAGGTGTTGTACCTATGCAGTATTAAACCTCTCTGGTACAACTGTTTTGTCCTTATTCTGAAAAGTGGGTCAAGCATCTCGAATGTGTAGACACTAGTGAGGTGTACAGTTGTGTAATTATGTGAGGATAAGAGGAGTTAATAATGACATTCAATGTTTGCATTTTTAGTTTGGTGAACCAGTTGTGCAGCTAAATTAACTTTCTAACTTCAATTCGCGTAAAACTAAGCACTCCTGAAATGTTCTATGAAAGCTGCTCTAATCTATTTTTGTTCACATAGAGAAAAGGTGTTAAGGATCTCCACACATCCGCACTCACCTGAAGTGTTTTACGAAAGGCGCTCTAATCTATTTTTGTTATCATAGAAAAGGAGTTAAGGATCTCCAGACATCCCTTAGAGCATGTGGAAGTTGCACATCATTGTAACAATACTATTATTTGGATTCTTTGGCTTGGTTCCCAAGTGTTTCCAGAAGGGCATTTGGCCATCTAGTATAAGAATTAAGTATTTTAGATTTTAGAATAAAGTTGACAACTATAATAAATAATGTACTAAGTCTAGAATGGTATTTAAGGGAAAAGTGCAAGTAATGTAAATCTGCCTTCAAGCTTTACTACTTTCATGTAAAAGGGATTTTCTATTAAAAACAACTGCAACTGCAAGCAAAATTTTTGTTATGACTTATTTGTTGAGAAAAGTTCGACACGCCTGTTTCTTGTGCTGCATGTATATAATTCTTCTGAAAAGTCTACCTCGCTCAATTTTAAAGCTCGTCACTCTCACTATGACGGAGTGAATTGGTTTAGTTGCAACATAGTAAATTGCTGACAATCTCTATGACGATACTGCACCTAGATGGGTTTCTTGAGTTTCTCTACATCCTTTTCATGGAAGTACATTTTTAAGATTCTTATTGGTTGGTTATCTGTGATCCTTCTGTCGGGAATAGAACTTTGATTTTGGTTGATTCTCATCATTACAGAACGATAAGTCAATAGTGATATTTTTTATTCACCCGGAAGACTTCATATGCTTAGTAAGGAGGATACCTTTGTTTCACACTTTGAACTTTCTTTTGTAGTTTAGGAATATTATTGACTGTAGGTTAGAGTTTAACAGCAGGTAGTTGTCAAAATTAAGAAGGTACTTCCATTTCACACGATGAACTTTCTTTTTGTGGTTTAAGACATAATTCCTAATGCTGATGATATTTTGTATTCTTGAGTTCCATGTTTTGAAGTTGATTGTTTTTCTCATTGAAATTTCTCTATAATAGATCATTTCAATTCAACCTGTCTTTCTTCGGGAAGCAGAAGAGAAAAAAGGCTGAATTAAGGATGGTTGCTCGCTTTTCAACAGGGGTAAGGATATGGTTGGTGCACCGAGTTTGTTTGAAAGCATTTTTGTGTTGATATATTGTGCTTATTTTATACCTTAATCTTCTGTTACCTTACTCATCTCTTCATCCTTCAGGTCCTGGGGTAGTTTCGTGTAGTGGTCTTTAAATACAGTCCCTACTTTCTAGTTGCATCTTCTATTTCTATTTTCTGTAAATCTGAAACATTGTGAACAGACGAGTGTCTATAGAAATTGAACTTTTGAAATGAGATCAAGCTGAGCAAAGTGGAAATCTAGGGATTAGAGTGAACCCATCAGATTCGACTTGCAGAATGTAGTGTCATCTCTTAGGTGACGAACAATTTTATCTATGAAAAACTAAAGAGAATTGGTTATTGGTAATTCAAGATTGAATTGTTCAATTAAGTTTTATGACATGGAGAAACTTCATCCAACAGAAATACATGGAGAAAAAACAAGGAGAACAATAATTGAAACCAATTGACTTTCGTCATCAATTTGGATTTTTTTTGGGAAATTCTAAATTATTTTCTTCATTAGATATTTTAGGGCCCAACCATTGTTAGAGCTTTGACTTGAGCTCTTGGTTTAATTGTATTTCTGACCGTTGAACAAGGCTGACAACTGGCCTCCCTATCACTATTCCAGTCTTACGCTTTGGCCCTTCAATTGTTTGAACATGAAATTCTCGTGCGTTTTGCTTTCTATGAACTGGGGGGTTGAAACACTTCTTTGAATGTGCTGTCGGTTATACAGTGGAAGGTTGGATTCTTGTAATGTGGCTGGAACAATGATTCTTTTATGGCTGCCTTTTGATTACAGCTGCCTTTAATAAAGTGGACTCAGTCACCTCTAAATTTGGATCATCTGTAACACATTCAGTCTGGATATTTATCTTTAACCCTTTATTTAGTATTTATACAACCTAGGGAACCCATGTCTTTGTATGGCCTCGGTGCCCATATTCTATGTTTTGTGCTTTTCCATTAAGCTAGTGGTCACTTTAGAGGTTTTACGACAAAATTTATGTCAGAAAAATATGTAAATGCTTTTTTTGTCTGCCCATCTCTGCTTCAATAGTTTTCCATGTTCATATTGATAGTGTCCGATTGACAAAGAAGGTTTTACTTTTGTGTTATTTCAACAAGGTAAAGATATGATTTCAAAATGATATTTGACATTCAGAATCCAGAGAGAATGCAAACTTATTCTAGGCTCTAATCAATGAAGTGTTTTTGGTCCAAGCGGTTAATGGAGTTCTTATGAGTTAAATTTAGATGGGCATGGACTACAGTGAAATTACATGCATCCTATTATGTACTTTTTCAATTTATTAAGAGTTTGTGTCATTTTTTATTTATTTAGGCGTAACTACATTCCCCTCCCCTGAGGTTTGGTGTAAATTTTCGAACCACAAGGATTCTATGTGTAATTACACAAAACCTCAGAGGAGGAAGGGAGGGGAGTGTAGTTATCCGTTATTTTATTATTTAGTTAGATGAGTTGATAACATAAGTAAGTTTGTAAGAAATAAGAAGGAAAAATCTGAAACATGCGGCCTTTTTGCCTTAAGTTGAGTCCTAAGGTTATTTTTGGAAATTACCGGGTTTATTGGATCGTCGGTACAAACTTGCTACATCACTGAAAACTTAATTCTTTCAGTCAACTGCTGTGTTATATTTGACATTGGCAGGATTCTGCTGTTGGATCTTTTTTTTTTTTGGGGGGGGGGGGGGGGGGGGAGATGGGGTCAACTCTCACTTTATTTGGATTAACTTTGACACCATGAATGGATGACTTTGTCTAGGAGGTCTTACATAGGGAGATCGATAAGGTGTGTTGTAATTTAGCTTCACATGGATCAATTTCCTTGCTATGTCAGGAGAATGAGGATGTCCACACGGTATGATAGGTGAATGGTAATTATAGATCTGATTTTTTTTCTGCGACATTGTTTGGAGTTTACAATTTTTGAAATTAGAATCTCAGTGGGTTTTCCCAGTCGTGCTCATGTAGTTGCAACCTTCCTCAACATTTTGTATGTTTATGCTTTCAATATTGTGAAACAATGTGCCATCACTATTCTAAGAATTTATCCATGCTCGGGGTTTATAATCCAGAAAAAACTTTACTATAGGATTTGCCTAGTCACCAAAAATATTTTGGCAGCATTTTTTGGTTGAAAAGATGCCGGATGCCTTTTTGTTTAGGCAACAATCAACTATGAGGGAATAAGTGTGGATCCTTGTCTCTCAGCACATTTATACTGTGTTTCTTCATAATTTTATCTGGATTGTGAAACGTTTTGTATTAGGTCCATTTACAGACCTGAAACTTACTAAGGGGAATTGGCTAAGCTTAGGTAAAACATGCAAATAGCTTAGCCAGCATGTAAGCCACTACATCTATAAGAAACATAGGAAAGTTAGTACATTGATATAGAGGACTCCCAATGGTCTGAATGGCATGGTAAGAGTCCCTGCCAAATGCAAGAGGTCCCGGAAATTCATATGGCAATTAGATGAATATTTTTTAGGATGGTTATTGTCAAAACTCAAAGATGGATGACATTGATTAACTGTGGTGTTTGATGGATGACATTGATTAGCGATGATTGGAAGAATGTTTATATTTAATGCTCTAATGTTCTGTCAAGTGTGGTTCGTTTTGTTTTGGAATGGGCTTTGTAGGATTACTGTGCAGAGTCATTTCATTGTTGAAAGTCGGTTCAACTTTTGGAGTCGCAGTTGGCAGACAAACCATTATGGCTGTGGACTTGATAGGGCAGTGTCCGTGGTATTGATGGATAGGTTTTCGTGAATCTTGTGCTTGTGAGATAAATTTGTATTTATTTTATTTTTTGTGTGCCTGGAGTTGTATAATTGAAGCTAATTTTTATCTCATTAAACGTATGTATTGACTACTCTATTTATGATAATTGTTATGGGTGTTGGCCACTTTTAAATTCTCCCCTCATCTCTAAATGTTTACTTTGAATAAAAGAAGATTTATATTTTATGAATAAAAGATGTTTTGAAGAAACCGATTTCTTCAACGGTAATTTGAAAAGGGGTTAAATGCAAATTACCCCCCTGTGTTATATGAAATGTGCAAATTACCCCCCTGTGAAAAAAAAATAGCAAATTACCCCCCTGTGTTTTTTAAAAGCAAATAAGTCCATCACGCGATTTCGTGCATTTCACGCGCGATTTTTATATATTTTATTTTTTTTTTAATTTTTAATTTTAAATTACATTTATATCCTTATTAATAGCCGTTAGATTTGATTGAATCTAAGGCTCAAATTTAACTAATAAGATCAATGGTCCAGATTTTATTAAATTTGATCAACGATCAAAATTAAATGAATATATTTATAATATTATATTACATAAAATTTAATTAAAAATATGTATGATATATTATATTAAATATTAATTAAAGTTATATATGTATATATATGTATATATAGAGAGAGAGAGCTCTGACAGCGGCGCCGGCGACGGTGGAAGGTGGGGGCGGACGACGGGGTAGGTGGAGAAGGGTGGGCTGCGACAGGGGACGGGCTGGGCCGGGCCGGCAACGGGGAAGGGGGGGGGACGGCGACGAGAAGGAGGGAAGTTGGGGGAGCCGCGACGGGGAAGGGGGAAGGTGGGGGCCCGCGACGGGGAAGGGAGGAAGGTGGGGGCCGCGACGGGGAAGGGGGGGGCGGGCGACAAGAAGGTGGGGTGCCGGCGACGGGGGAGGGGGGCTGGGGCGGGCGACGGGTTGGGGGGGGGGGAAGGTGGGGGACCGCGACGAGGAAGGGGGGACGGGCGACAAGAAGGGGGGGAGGGGGTGCCGGCGACGGGGAGGGGGGGCTGGGGCGGGCGACAGGTTGGGGGGAAGGTGGGGGGCGCCGGCGACGGGGGGGTGGGTTACGGCTGCTGACGGGGTGGGTGGGTGGGGGGGGGGGCGATGGGGAAGAGGGAGGGTTTTTTCTTTTTTTTTTAAATAAAATATATATTATTATAAATATTATATATAATATTATTTTTTAATAAATAATATATATATATTATATATAATAAATATTAGTATATATTGTATTTAAATATAAAATAGCATTTTATTCTTAAAAAATAATAAAAATCGCACATATGGTGCGTGTTATACACTTTCAGAGTCAGGGGGGTAATTTGCTTTATTCTTAACAACACAGGGAGGTAATTTGATATTTTTTTTTTCACAGGGGAGCATCTTGCACATTCGGTATATCACAGGGGGGTAGGATGCATTTTTCCCAATTTGAAAAGTACAAGGCTATTACTGTAATAGTCGAGTATGGAGATCTCGATGCACTTCATATCCATCAAAGATATCCATCAAAGGGTGAATTTGGCAACTGGAGGGAGGAAAAGAGGAGCACGTGGCCAAAGCCGAGTATGATTATTATTGTTTTGTTATTTTTTTTTCCCTGCTTTTTAGAGCAGTATATATGTACACTAAGGTGTGTAGGGGATGCACTACAAATATTGAATCAACATGTAGTTCCGCTTCTGAAATTCTTCTAATCTCTATTTTTCTCAATTTTCTGCAGTCTCACCACCTCTTAACTCCTTTATTAATATTTATTTTGTTATGTTAATTTTTTTGAATATATAATTATATAAATTATAAATATGCTACAAATTTTGAAAAATATAATTAATAATAATAATTTGTTAGGTATCAATATAATAATTATTATGTCTTATAATAACTACAATTATTAAGGTTTTTCATAAAAATCTCTTAGGTGCTATTTACTAAGACCATCTTTACTTCAGGTGATTAGTCATTATATCATGGCTAATCATTCTTTATTTTTTATTTATTTTTTTATTAGATCGTGATTAGTTTCTTAAATTCAAAATATGATGTGATTTTTTCATAATAATATCACAATTTAATTAATCTCATTTTAATCACATTATTCAAAGTAAATATGGCCTAAAAGCTTATTAGGTTGGATAAGACTATTTATCCAGATCAATCTTATTCCTTTCCCGCACCGGCAACGCCCTCATCCTTTTCTTTCTTTCTCTCCACTCCGGCGCCCCTTCGTCTTCCTCTTCCACGCTGCTGACCTGATGGTGGTGTTACTGGCTTTACTACTAACCTTCACTGGAAGTGAGAGTATAACCAAAACATGCTCAAATTTATAGTTTATTTCCTCACTATGTTCAAGAGCAATGAAGCAATTGTTGCAAATATCAATTCTTTTTCAAGCACTAAAGTCACTCGAAACCTCTTGATTTTGGAAAGAAAGTTAGATCGAAGCCAAACCACCTTGTTGATTGCTACTTCAATGACGAGAAATTTGCAGCAATTTTTGGGGGTGAAAAATCTGATAACACGTTCAAGGGCGTAAGGGTAAATTGAATTAGAAAAAACTAATTATACCCAAAGTAAACAAAGGATTGAGTTTTTGAATAGGAAAAAGATACACCAAAGTAAACCTTTTATAATTAATTTTGGATTTTTTTTACCGTGTATTTAATTTAAATTTATCTTATCACTCAAATAATATTATATTTAAAGTAGACAGGGCCTTAATGAATATATAATTTCATTGCAGATATTTTCACTAGTGTGATTATAGTAAATTATATACATTTTGCTACCGAATCTATTTATCTCTTGTTTTTTTTTTGGATCACTTAATATTTTGGATTTTATTTTTCTCTTATTAGCTAAATTCATGTTATAGCTTAAAAATTTGAAGTCAATTTAATATCTTAGTCAGCGAAGTCTACAATACTGATATTCTTTTAATTTCAACAATATTAAGTAATTGTTATTAAAATACGTAAGAAATTTTGTCTTCTACTTGACTTTATTTCAAATTTGACTAAATTGAATTCATTCTTGTAGGTTTTTTTAAGAGCAAATTAGACTATTTTCTAATCAATTAACAATTCTTCTATTATATAATCTCATTATTTATCCAAACTCGAATAAGAAATCTTGAGACTAAAAAATGTAATTTTCTTTTTGTAGTACTCTTCATTTTAGAAAATATCTAATTAATTATGCTATTAAGAAAAGATGTAACTAATCGTGCATTTGAATCCAAATACCAATTATTTTATTAATATGTTCGAAATTACAATTGTTCTTTTTTCTTTTAGTCTAACAATTCTTGAGGAAGTATGCTATAATTTTGCTTAACAAAAATTTATCTTTGCTATCAAAATTTCAAGTGGTTGATTTGATTTTATTTTAAACACAGTTTCTATTTTACAACTGATGCGTGCAAAAAAAATGCATGGATAGGATCGCTATGGACTTGAGATCGTTGGTGAGCTGAATTCTTTGCAGGCTTAAAAATAAGAACATGCAAAAATAATGTTAGCACTCCATCACTCAAATTAATATATAAGATTGAAAAGACAATATATGAGAACGAGATAACGAATGATGATGAAAAATTATAAAGTTAAATGAATTTGTATGGCTAAAATAGCTTGTAGATAGATGCTTGAAGAACCATCCCCTGCTTGAGGGGGCTGAATCTAGTTTTATAGCCAAAGTCCCCCCATGGTGAGGGAGTCTGGCCTCTGAGGGAGTCAAGGAGGTGGCTGCCAGTGGATAAGCCTTCTTGGAATTCTTGTCGTGTTGGTTAGAAAAATCTATGGGTGTTTAGGATGGTTAGGAGACTTCAACAGACTGAGGATCCTACTTCTCCATGGGTCTATCCCCTTGGACCTTCTCGTTGGGTCTTGCTCCAATGGCGTCTCTTCACATGAACAAATGCCTAGCTATCCGCCTGGGTGGACTTAGGCTCTTTGGACCTCTAAGAAACAAGTCCTTCTCTTGGGCCGTAATCTTCTTGGGCCACTTTGGGATGCCCTTTTGTGTTTTTTCTTCTTTGGGCCTTTTGAGCTTGCTCTTAGGTTGAGAATTGGGTTTGACTTTGGGCTTTTTATATGTAACCATCCCCCCACTCTGAGGAGGAGGAGGTCCACCTAAAAATATTCTTGGAGTAGAGAATTCTTTCTGGTGGGGGAGTCCTTAATCTCCTCTGGGAAAGGTCCTTCTTGACAAGGGTATCCTTATTCCTAGAAAGGAATTTTGGAGGCACCCCCCTTGGATTTTGGATTTGCTCTTTGTCAGAATTGATTTTAAAGGCTAGTGTCTAGCCAGTGTTGAGGCGTGCATGCATGTCCATCATGTTAAAATAGGTGACCAAAAAATGAATCGGATTGGGCTTTTGTAAATTATTCTTACGAAATCTTGGTGTACATTTAATACTGATATTTTTATGATAATTGAAGATAAAGTAATACATTTGAATATTGGTGAGCATATTCTGATATCTTCTTGTATGTGTCTTATACTTATTTTGGATTTAAATGAGCCTTTACTATATAACAAAGCCGATTAGCCATACCAAATGATAAAATTCTGGGAAGAATTGTCACTTGATGGGAATTGCTGCATTGGGTTAGTTCCAAAACAGCCGTCCATGAAACTATCTGCCCTTAGGTGGTGATCTGCATATTGATAACCTGTTTCAAGTTCCGTATATATGCTTTTATCCGATTGCGACCTTACAAGAAGATTTAGGGTTTCATAAAATGTTCCTGACAATGTGAGCAACTTGCCACTAGAGTTGTATCATGTTGAATATCAACTCACCATGTTTCATTTGCGGCAGGAGATACGCACATAACAATATGAAGTTCCTTGTCTCCTGCCAGTCTTAGCGGTTTAATAAATAAAAATTTTATGTTAGTTCATCATTCATGTGTATGGTTGCAACGGGGATCTACTTGAGTTCAAACTATTGCAATTAATCCTGTAATGCTTTTATCCTCAAAGTATGTTCCAATTGAGCTTGACCCAAGGCTTGAAGCGTAAGTGTCGATTGCACTGAACTGTATTCGGGCTGCGAATCTGCCATAGGATAAGTTCTCCTATTAAAGCTTGTGAATACCAGCTATCAGAACCTTAAATGAACTGAGATTCCCGATCTCTGATTAGAATGAGATTTGTAACATCTACAAATTTTATTGCATAATTATGGGATTAATTGATAAATATTTAAGAAATTTAATTAATTAGTAAATAAATTATAGATACTAAGTTTAATTATATTAAAACTTGAATGAAGTAAGTTTTGAAAGTTTTATAAAATATTTGACAACAAATTATATTAATTAAATAATATTAAAAAATTAAATTAATTGAGGATGGGCTGTCACCGGCCAACCTCAATTATAAAGTACACAACTCGCACACACAAACTCACACACACCACCACACACAATAATCCACACATTTACACATATTGAACATGTATGAGATTTTTAATTTTAAATTATTATTAATTTATATAATTATAATATTTAATTAGTTCATTTATTAAATATAATTTATTTATTGTCCAATTTAGTGTTTAATCAAAAAATTATTTGACTATTTAAATTAATGTCTAATTAAATATTACATTGACATGAGAATATTATAGCTGATTAATTAAATTACTAGATTTAATTATTACTATAATTAATTTACTCAATTTTATCGGGCTTATTGATCAAATGCTTATAATTATACGTAATGGTGTTTAATTAAATTTTATAGTAGCGGGAAATTGATAGCAAATTTATAGAAATATTTAGAAATTATGTTTAATAAGTATTAGAAAATTCTATTTGGGAAATATTGTATTTTAAAAGAAAATAAAATGAATGAGTTTCTCATAATAATTCAATTTAGGGATGTTATTAAGAACAATAGTTATACAAATATGAGGGGTTTGAGTAAATGAATTATTATGAATTGGTTGATAAGTTAAATGTATACCTGGGACCTGCTTAGAAAGTTTAGTTAATTAGAAAATAATGGAATAAAAAATTGAAGAGTCTAGAGGTAGACGATTTGGGATAACCTACCAACTTGCGAATTTTGTCTGAAAGGAAAAATGACCAAGAAGCATTTTATTGGACAAAGTGTATTTCCTAGCGGTATATTGAATCATCCATACGAATGTCTGTGGACCATTAAATACTTCGGCTCGAAGAGGATACTCATACTTCATAAACCTTCACCGATGATCACTCACCGTATGGTTATTGTTACCTAATTGAGGGTACAAATCTGAAGCCTTTGGAAGGTTCAAGGAATACAGGCTTGAAGTAGAGAATCAAATTGGCCGTAAAATCAAAACCCTTTGATTGGACCGAGGTGGGGAGTATTTAAGTGGTGAATTCATCAATTCGGATGGGAACCGATACCAAATTATATGTAATCTCTTTGACAACAACTCCATCTTATGTAATATTATTTGTAGGTGAATAAATGAGTATTTGACGATTGACATTCATCTTTCTGTGTGCTCATCATGTATGTTTGTATTTCCTTTAATATCACAACAAAGCCTATAATCAAACCAAAGTTACAACCCATGAAGGCAAATAGTTGGACCGCGTCATTGGATACAAGTCATGTAAAAACCATCAAATTAATAGTTTAAGGTGTTTTGAGTATGAGATATGTTCAATGAACTCTATAAAGAACTCAGAGAGATGGTTTGGCATTCAAGCTTCCTATATCTGACATTCGCATTAAAGAGATCGCATTCATTGATTATGAATGCCCAAGTACTAAATATTAAAATTTACACCTGCTTGTGATTGTGAAATAAAATTGAGTCAATTGAAAAAAAGTGATTAAGTATGTAAGTTCTGTAATTATGATACCAAGTGGTACAGCGTTTTACTAGCAAAATCAGCGGGGATAGAAATCATTATTTAGTGGGAATGTGTCTCACTTATCGCCGACCTAAGATATCTGCGCTCATATGGCATACGCGTTCGAACTCGATTATATATGACTATTGTCTTTTCTATTCCAATGAGCAGGGGATAGGAACTAAAATTCATTATGAAAGCCTTAAAGGTACTGCACTATAGTATCATGGTATGAATTTTAAATTCATGTGACTTTGAATCTCCTCGGCTCCATAGTTACGGGTAAGAAGTAAGTGCGCTTAGACTTGAGGCAATCATGAAGTATACGTACATACGCAACTGTATCTTGGCATATGTGGGAGAGGAATTAAATGATCCAATACTACTACCGTTCGTCCTAGATGTATTTCAAAATTATCAAAAAATGTAGTTAGTGAGAGTAACATAATTGTTTGAGTAGCTATGTTGACCAACACAAACATCTGAGGAACTTACGATTTATGAACATAAATTGTTCTGTTTCTATGAACCCGAGGATCCATTCCCCTATACGTTGACTTATAGAGGTTAATCACTTTCCTATATGACTTGAATGAGAAATAAGGGTCTTAACAGCACTTCGCATACATATAGACAATAGCAGTGGCCAGAGTCATTTCGGTAGCTAGATAGAAAACAATGTATTATGTTCGCCCAATAAGGTAAATAAGAGGTGACGATCCAAAGTAAAATGAGTTCCCTGGATGCCAAGTAAATATGTGTGGAAGGGACATGTAAACAATCTCAGAGAGAGTATTATTAGCATATAACGGGAAACCTAGCATCCAGGAATGATTAGGATAACTTCACCGTTACACCTGCCAAAATTCGATGGTAGTCCACTTGACTATAAGTCGAGAGGAGACGGGTGAGGCGTGAGTAAGGGATACTACACAACCAACAGAAATTCCCGCATAATGGACTCAGTCTGTGTCTAAGGTAGGCCAGTTCCCTCAACAAAGATGGAATAATTTTGTGTCAGACTAGTAGTGGTTACAAAAATTCCTAGTGCTCGCAGACCTTTTAAACCGTATTGCCGTAGAGCATCGCCACCAGTGGGGGCCAAAAGAGTAGATGAATTATGAATCATGTTCAGTATTGCTATCGTAACACCGAGAGTTGAATCGCAAGAATTATAAATAAATGTAGATTTAATATAAAAGTAGGTGTTTGGACAAACATATACCCAAGTTCATAATGGCTGAAAGGGCCGATGTGAATCTACCAGGAAATGTGCTCACACAACAAAATCAACATAGAAGAAACGAGGAATTTAATTCCAATTACAAAAAGAAAGAATTTAAAAAGAGTCTCATGCAATGATGAAGCTTTTAATAACAAGTAGGATTCATAGTACGATCTTGGATCAGTCCTTACGAAGTACAACGTTGTACGAGCTTACGATCTCTTTGCAGCTTCAGTGGAATTTAATTACTATGCTAGGCATTGGCTGAGATCCATTATGACAGCGCCCCTCTCGGAAGTCTATAAAGAACATGAAATCCCGAGCTTAAAGAATTAAGATTCAATGGGGATGTCTCAGTCTTGAAAGTACTTGGGACTGATGATCCTTATATGATTTAATTAAGAACCTTGGACTTATTAATTTTACAATTCAAACCGTTCAATTTTTTCTCGGCTAAGTATTTAAATTTAGATTAAATACATATTGACGATCTTAATTGGGTGGATCTCTTCACTCATTTACTCCTCCAATATTCTCTAATAATACAATAAAGTCGGAGCCTTGGAATTCTCTCTAGTAAAGTAATAAAAACTTTCAGTTCAGATCACTTCACCCCTTTTACAAGCACATGTTGAAACATCGTTAGGAAGAAACATTTGTTGCAGCTATTGAGGATGAATGTGAACTAGCATACTCTCTCATTTGGGAGACTAGTATCTCCACTGCTATTCACTTCTTTTATTTATGTGAAATTAAGATCAATATATTACCTTTATGGGCGAATGATCCGAAATATGCATTATACCTCCTAGACACAAGGGTTGTAATTAGCTAGGCAACAATTATGACTATAGTTTATAGTTGTACCTAAATAACCTATCTTATACCCGTAGTCCTTCCCTATTAAGTATAGAATAATATAGTATAGTGTCCACAAATTTAGTATTATATTGAAATTTAATTTTAAATGTTTCATCACATACTAAGCAATATAAAAATTATCTTGTCTTACTTCTTTTACGCAGATAAATCCCCTTTCATATTACACTAATGATTCCTGATCTCGCCCCTCTCTTTCTCCATCTTGGCGTAAAGCACTTGTCGTTTCTTTCTTTCAATTTTTCTTTGTCGGTCTAATTCTAGCTACCCGGCGTTCAAGAAGTATCCATTACAATTCTTCTTGACGGTGTGGGTGATGAATTAATAAATAGAGGGGTATTTTCCTACACTGAGGTGTAAAGTCCTCGGTCCATTTGTTATTACTCATTTCAACTCTAGAATTCCCCAGTACCTCAAATTATTAAGTGAACGAAAGAGAGGCAAACAAGGACTAGTTCTCAGTAAAATTACGAATCACGAATATCCTTCTCGGAATCTGAAAAGAAGTAGAATTTTGAATTTAATTTTTGAAATCGAAGATAGGTAAGAATTCCGATTATTTGCTTGTGTTTCTCATTTTTTCTCTTCACTATAAGCCCGACGATTATTTTTGGAATAGTTTTTATTTTAAATAAGATATGCAAATTAACACCGAACTCGAGATAACTCACATAAGTGGTACACCCCATGGGAACCTGATTTTGCAAGTTTATTTTTTGAATTGTTATGATTCTTATACCGCTATTCGTAGTTTGCGTGTTCCCGTTGAGAAACCGACCTACTTGCGATTCCCTTCATTTATTGTTGATAAGTCTGACTCTTGTTTAGGTTTACCACCTTTCAGCTAGAATTCTATTACTTGGGCTAGTGTCCTACACGATCAATTAATTAAATCTTAATTTCATGTATTAATTCGTTCTTGATACACCTATATAATGTATCTAAGAAGACCAAAAGATAAGAGACTACCATTGGCTTATGGCCGTCTTAGTAATTTGCGGACTCCATTATGGTCAGCATACCCGAGTACTATTGTGAACCCTATCCTTTGTGAACATTTATGGCTCCCGAGACTCTCTTTCATCATGGACCCTTTTTACTTTTGGTGCCATTTTCGCTCTAACAGTCTCTCCCGGTTCTTAGTCTAGGGAATCGAAATCTATAATAATTTTTTAATGGAAGAGTGTCGGATTCCGCCATCTTATCGGACCTTAAAAAAGATGTCTATTGACTATTTAGAATACTTAAAGAATACTTCAGATTTGCCTTGTTAAATTGCTTTCGTAATAGAAAACAATTATCACTATATTCTTATCATACCAAATTAACTAACTGATTTGTGAAGTCGATTTAATTAAATTGGAATCGACGTGTCTCTAAGGAATTGTGATTGCGTACTCGTAGGAATAGATTGGATAGGAGAACAATAAGATGTAGCAGTTATTCCCAAATCCATTCCTAACATCTTGATTAAAGGGTACTGTTCTAACTATGGGACTAGTGTATTCACCCATTTCGAGAGATATCTTATTTCTTACTAGCAATAAGGATAGTCATTTTCCTCCCACCCAACCACCCATAATGGTTAGTTTATGACATTATTAACCCAAAACTCTACAGGAAATGAAAGTTTTATATTTTATTATTTTTTGATGTATTAATTTAACATATCAATTTTAAATTGTATCATATAAATTAAATTGAAGTATTTTTAATTGTGGTTATCTTCATTTAATATTATAGTAAATACCAATGCCCTCCATGTCGTATATGAAGTTTTAAGATATGAAACCTATGGTAGATATTCTTTGATATAATACAAATTATATTTCTAGAATAGGTAATAATTAATTATATTTTGCCATGTTCCAAGAACCCTCATGCCCCGTTTATACACTTTGGCACTAAACTTTTTTTAGTGTTTAACCTCAGCCATCTCAACTTGCGGAAATTTATCACTTACCATATTTACGATGTCTTTCTTGGTGCATTCTTTTATTGAGAAAAGATCACATGCTTGGCAATATGTGAAAGAATACCATAGTCAAATCGACCTCTTAAAAATAATCATCCAATGTACTTGCATTGATTATGATTTATCTAATGAACAAACTTGTATGTCGAATATAATAGTTAATCAAAACCAACTTCGACGCACTAAATTGGGTTGGTTTTAAGTGGTAAATTTATCGTATGAGAGTACAGAATAGACTAAGTAACACATAACCCAGAAATTAGATTCTGATGATGCCACAATTAGATGCTAAAAAAATCAACGGCTGTTACAATAGTTTCTGTTTTCAAGATGCGCCCACAAAATAATATAATTTACCCAATATTTTATATTAACTCAAAAAATTATAGTTTAAACTGAGTATTGAATAAATAATGGTAGATGCGTTGATTAAAATTACATTAGTCCATTTGATTGATTCGAATTAGTTTTTTATATTTTGTCAGAAATATTATCTATATGTTTTAACAAGTCATAAATTATTTATTACGTAAATGAATAATTTGATATACATATATATTCAATAATATATGAGATCTTATTAAATTGCTTATAAGCTTCCCGTAAGTAACTTTGAGAAAAACACTATTGTTATATAACTGAATTCAACATACGTATTCAATAAAATTATGAATAAATATTTTTTTAAAAAAATTATGAAAGAAGAATTTTTGGTAAAAAATAATTTTATTTATTGTTGACCCTTAATTGCATTATTTTTTCAGTTAATCATTTTAACATAATTGGATATCAATGCTAGAAATACTAAGAGGAATGACAATTTTCCCTATGTTACAATTAACTCTCACCATTATTATATTGTTACTATACCTAGTATTATATTTATGTTAATGCTATTCAAATGTAGATTTCTTCTCTTCTTGAGATATTTTTGCAACTTTTCTGGTTATAATTAATTAATAACTCCTTAGATATGACCAATCCAATATGCCTAAAGTAGGCATATAATAGCGAGATACCTTATTGTACTAAAACGTGACTCAGGTGCAACAGATCACTCTTCTTGGGAATCTCACGCATCCTACCGCTGACATACTCCGAGACTGCACTTGGACAAAGCGTTTGTCGATGATTCAGGTCTGATACAATCACCTCTTGCGCGGATCAGTGAAGATACGAACATTCCATACATCGTATGCACGGTGTAATGTCCTTTTTTTTTTTTGTTTTGTGTTCAAAATTGTCGGTTGATTCCTCAAGTCTAAGGATCTCTAACTCACTGAATACACTGAATCCCCTTTCGGAAGATCGCGGACTCAACAATAAGTAGTCTATTATACCGACTAGCTCCAAGGCTTCCATTGAAAAATCCCTACGAAATCAGTCTCAGTGTAATTGACTACCTTGGTCTAACTAAATAAAGTTTCCCACTAAAATTATTGATAATTATAGACGGTCCAGGATAACGTCATGTTTGTGCTGATGATATACGTTTGAGCCAACATTAGTATTAATTGATACCTATCCGAAAACATGAAATGACAATTGAACTTCAGTTGCCTTCAGACACTAACTCTAAAAGTTGGTTTTCGGTATCGAATATCGTTAAGGCTTCTATGAAGGTTGGACCAGTCGAGCGATGTCCACCTAGTTGTCCGTCTTGTTGCAAGTTATTTGTCTTACTAATTTAGATATTAGGTCCCGAACGGATATACACCCATTTAGGACATGGTTAGATTAGATTAATCTACCTATCGAAAATATGATCTATAAAAAGGATAGGACATTCAGAATATTTAAAATTATAATTGGAGGTGTCTTAGTGAGAATGTGACATTCAATTATTGTAAACGATGAACTTAAAGTAGATACCTTGAAGTGTAATAGTCACAACATGAGTACAAATTAAATTAATTGCTAAGTTTGACTGCTGAATGAACAAACTTATTAGAACATAGTTCATTGGGCTCGAGTAAAAACACGTGTGAAGTGCCGAATACTTGTTATTATAGAGATGCACATCTAGATTATGTAATTCGTAATTAGGCTCTTAAGTACAAAAGTGAGAATTATTAGTGTCTCAATATACTCGAATAAAGATTACATTCAATATGTTTCCAAAATACTCAACACCATTCCTAAAAAATGATTTTCTAACGCTACTTCTTATTCCACAGTGATTTTTACTTAAGATATTCAGCCAGCGGAATTACCCCTTAGCCAAGAATGTTCCTTGGTGATTTACGAAAGTAGTATGAAACGAAAACTGCAAGGTTATTTACATAATATCTTGATGGAAGTTGTCGTTAGCTATTGTAGCACTCTCCATATATAGGGGTCAAGATCGCAATACCTACGGTTATCTCTCCCCTATAAATATTATTCATTTACTTAGAAAACCATTCCTATATATATATTACTCAAAATTTTACTATTATCAATTGATACATATAAATTTATATTGTCTAATTCATATTTTAATCAAACTTTGTATGAAGTACACCATAATGTGTATACACCACCATAAGTCATCCTACGCGATATAATGTCCACATTTTCTCAAAGTTTCTTTATTTTTAATAATACATTCAATAATTGCTACATTTTCTATTTCAATAAAGACTTGAAAAAAGCCATCATAAAAAACATTCTATATGATGCGAGGAAACATGAAATGGCCTACATTGACCCGGCGGAAAAATGAAGCACTGAATGAAGGGCCTAGAATGGCTGATTAAGAGGTTGTATACCAACTGCTCCTCGGTTGGTTAATTAATGAACGTAATACTTGGAAAAGATAGAATAAGTAGATACATAGCACGGATATAGTAGCGTGTTGCAACTCGAGAGTTTGAATAATTAAGAGTTAAATGCTGACCATATTTTATTATCATCATGATAACCTCTCCCAATTTAAATGTTCGCAAATATAGATCGTCTGACAATGACTAATAAGAGCGAAGTTATATTAATGGTTGATTACTCTAGAATAATAAAACAACTTTTCGAATCCCACACAAACATAATCAACTTTATTTACACAACATAGTAAACTCACAATAAAACAATCATCTAAACTCCTGTCTTCTAGTCTGGTACAAAGGTGATATGCCGTGTTTTCTTCACCAGACTCAACCTCAGCTTTCAACATTTGTAGAAGTGGAATACAAATTCCCACCTTATTAAGTCTCCTACGTAGTGAGCCCCATCCCAGAAAGCGGTGGCATTTTTTGTTAATCGGTAAGAAGCACTATAGATGCCAATAAATTTAAATTTCCTAGTAAGCGAAGAGCTGTTGGTTCGGCAGTGATTTTATTTTTCAGTACACGGATAAATGGAAAGATAGCCATCGAGGCGCGAAAATTATAGCTCCAATCGAAGAGCACCAAGAGATCCAATCTTAACCTCATCCTCCCTAATCGCTATGAAAGAGCCTTTTGCACGAAATGATACTCTATTCCAAAGAAATGTCAAATGTATAGCAGTCACCCGAGAGGAAAATGTCGCCATTTAATTTTTTCATACGAAAGTCTGCTCCAATCCTGACCTCAACCAATGTCTAGAGGGGTAATTCACATAATTCATGTAGCTATTCAATTTTCTTCGTAAACTACCTCTACATTCCACATATCACGCGTAAGATTTCATTACTTTTTGATTTCATTCAACTAAAATAGCTTGCAATTTCTTGCAGCTCAGATGATCAAATAAGCTCTAGTATGTAAGAGAAGATAACTTAATGACAAGAAGTATTGCTACTCCTTCTCCACTTACCTGCTACGCTTCCTTCAATATGATGGTATGCAAAAATAATGTAGCAGATATTCAATTTCAGTTTAAGGCAGAGGAACACTACTCGAAATCCCCGAATTTGGAACGATTTTGGATGGACAATTCCATTCCAATCTAAATGTTGTATAAACGATTTTGGAAGGTTGTGTTCAATGAATATCACGTACTTTCAAAAGCTGTAGCAGTGTATACGATTTGATGATTGGGACCTCCTCCTTAGCAGCGTATGATCAATACATTGGAAGATATTCCTTGGAATGTGGATAACTCGTCTATTGGGCTTTGGAAAAAACTGACGCTCTAAGGGCATTGGTACACTCCACTCTCCTTGGGGTAGACACCTAGAAACTCGTTCTGGAAAATCTTTATGGTGGATATTACTAATGGATTTTGGATGACTTACCTTAAATACCTCTATGTGGTTCCTACGGTACCCATAGAATTGATAATTCTTAGTATGATGGGGTAAAGCATTTTAAAGGTATCAAGTGGGCTATATTAACACCTTTCATTACCACGTAGTTAACCTACAACACATTCATTCAATAATATCTAGTACTGTCAAGGGTATATCCTCTAGCTTTCCTCAATTTCTTAGACGAATGTTTCGACCCACATCGTAGGATTTGATCAATACCTTTCAAAAATAATAATTAACCGCCCTCCGAAATGGTACAATCGTGGACTCAATAATACAATTCAAACCCCTCCTAGATACCTGTTCTTTTCCAATAGGACCACAATCAAAACATTTTTAGATAAATCAGTTTCAACACGTTATATAAATGTAATATCAGAAAGAAAGGGAACATATATAGATAATACTAATTTTTCAGTTACCTCAACCTTACAATGCTTTAACTAGCAAATAGACAATTGTTCAGTCATTCCACTTTATCCTCGTATCTTATAATAAATTATAACGCATATAATTAGTATATCTAGAATACCATAATTTTCTAAAAATAAAATATTAAATATTATGCACACAATTTTTAATAATTTTTTAATATTTCATTCATATTGAGATATAAATCTTTGTTCTAGTTCTCTTTAGTAACTAGACAATCTAGGCTTCATAATGATATTTATAATTTATCAATTAATTCATAAAAATTCATTTACTCAAACCCCTTAAATTTTATAATTTTCTTTCTTAACAACGATTATAAATTAAACCATTGCGAAAATCTCCTTTTTTCTTTTTAATAAATACAATATTTTCAAATACAACTTTTTAATATTTTTTAAATATATTTTTTTGAATATTTTTATAAATTTTCTATTAGCTCCTCACTGCTATGGAATTTAGTTAAATAGCAATACATATAATTAACCATTTGGTCAATAGGCTAGATAAAATTGAGTAAATTAGTTATAGTAATTATCAAATCTAAGCAAATTTAGTAATTTAATTAATTAATTTAACATTCTTATGCCAATGTAATATTTAATTTGACACTAATTTAAATAGTCAAACTCATAAAAAATTTCGATTAAACACTAAATCGAATAGTATAAATAATATTAAGTAAAGATACTAATTAAATAATATAATTATATCAATTATGACTAATTCAAAACTTAAATTTTCTTAACTGTCCTCCAAAAGTTTATGTATGTATGTCTGTGTTTGTGGTGTGTGTTCGTGTGTGTGGGGTTGTATACTTGTGTGTGTGGGTGTGATTAAGAGTACCGCCCAACCTTTACTCCTTTTTTAAAATTTTTTTTATTAATCTTTTTCAAAATACCACTTATGTCCCTCCTTTTGATTTATATATTATTTTCTTTCAAATATTTTATAAAGCTTCAATTTACTGCATTCAAGTTTTAATATATTCGAATTTCAAACTATTTATTTACTAATTGACTAAATTTTGTAAATGTTTATCAATTAACTCTACAATTATGTATTAAAAGTTTGTGGATGTTACAATTCTTCTCTCCTAAAACAACTTTTGTCCTCGAAATTTAATAGTTTATCTGCTCAAGGAGCAAATAAAGGTACTTCTCTTCTATACTTTTCTTAACATCTTAATTGATTTACTTTGTAGAGCAATAATTCCCCTTTATTCTCGTTATAGTTATCTCTTTATCCTCACTTCCTTTATATTTTAATCCAGTATCTCTATTGGCTCCTCTACATATATTAATTTTTCTAAAATCTCCATCTCTGATTTATGCACACATGACTTGGATCAGTATCGAAATACAAAATATATGTACTTAGGAAAATTTACTAGTAATGTTAATTGCAACGCTAGTGTCTAATTTTTTTCCAAAATTTCGGAGATGCCAAAATACCTTAAAGAAATTTTTCTTCCTATTTTATATCTCATCACCAAAGTAACTTTTCTGTTTTTTAGTGTGGTTTACAAGCACGTCTTAACTGTTTATACTTTGTCTATCATTTTCCGTATCAATTCAGTACCTTTAAGTTGTCGCAATCCCCTAACACCCCAACATAAGCATCGACGTCTCATGAAAAACTTTATATGTGGAACTATCATTATAATGCAGATTCCATTAGTGGTAAGTGATTATTCCAATTTTTGGAAACTCAATTGTACAAGCTCTTATCATTTTTTTTTTTAAATTTGAATTATTCTTCTCAATTTTCCATCAGTTTGAGGATGCAATATTATAGTGAAATGTAAGTTTTCACCTAATTTCCTTTGTAAACTTTCCCAAAGTGCAAAGTAAATCGCGAATTTATATCAAATAGTATATATAGATATGTATATATATAAATAAGCACGGCATACAATCTAATTACAATTCCTGAAACATAAAAGTAAGCTTATCTATCTAAAGAATAACCTTGTCTCATAGGTGAAAATAAGTTTATTTGGTTAGTCTATCCACAATCGTTCAAATAGCATCATCATTTTTATTTTATTTTATTTTTAACGCACGTGGTACCCAATGATAAAGTCTACAGAAATCTTTTACTATTTTTATGTAGGTATAGAATAAAGTTTGAAGTTTACCTACTGGTGCTTGAGGTTCTAGTTGTTAATATTTAAATTTTGTCATAATAGTCAATACCACACCTGTCTCCTCCGTCCATTTCCACATATCAAACAACTTGCTTCAAAAGACTTCTTATTATATTCACATTTCATATTCAACCCCAACTTTCAATATCTCAATATCCCTCAAGGGACCTATACCGACATAGCCAAGGACAAAATTCCTATAGTTAGTGCCACAATTGTAATAAAGCGCATATTGGTCGGTCGCCCCATCAGTGATCTATAATGATTTCAGCACCGATCAAACCTAAAGTTTCAAAATAATGTAAGCTCTTAAACTGTTTTGCTAATCTACTAGACCTTCATTTGCTGACAAATCAACCATTTAGTGGCAAACTCAATTACATTCTTTTTCATTCTCTGCCACAAACATTATAGATACAGACATAATTTTTATTTTTATTTATTTATTTATTTTCACAATACTAGGATGTATTATATATGGTATTTCGCGAGCTTCCTCCATGATTTTCTCACGTAACCTTTCCACATCATGCACACAAATTAGCCTCTCATTTGATATTACTCCATAAATCCTTACAAATCTGACCTTTTTACCTCTGGTCTATTTCTTCAACATTCGCAATAAGAAAAAGGATCCAACTGGGCTTGTAATAGTTTAGTCACTAATTATTTCTATCAACTGCCAAATTTCGAGATATTCTTTCTAATATATAAAGGCAAGAAAATTATCCAAGTATAATAGTCCAGTTCTAATGTATGATAATCGTGCTATATTAAACCAATCACATTTTATTATTTTCTTTCTTATACACCAAGACTTGTCAATGAATAAGAATTCTATTAGTTAGTTTCAAACTCAACATTTGGATTTCTTATTTTTCATCATTGCAATTTCACCAAAATTATCATCCCTATCCCCAATATCTCTCGTATATTTTGGTATTACAAACTTTATTAAGTATCAAAAATATAATTTCATCTGTCCTGAAGAAATGTTAAAGTTCAAATTGTTTTATAAGGCATCGTAACAATATTACTTACGTAAATTTAGTTGGTAAACAGTTTATCCCAAGGCACATATTACAAGTCGGACATCGGTTCTAACAAATTATAACTTACCAAATTAGATAAGGGGCTTGAACTCTTCCTACTCAAAGCATGTGCTACTACATTCACCTTTTCAGGATGAAAATAAATAATACATTCATTATCCCTTAACAATTCTATACACCTCATTAGCATCAAATTTAACTCTATGTGGGTCAAACACATTTCAAACTTTATGGTCAGTGTAAATTTAAAATCTTTCTCCACGCAACTGCTGGCTCTAAACCTTCAATGCATGTACAATTGTTGCTAACGCCAAAACATACATAGGGTAATATTAACTAGTGGATCTTTAATTGACGAGATGCTTGTGAGATCATTTTCTTACTTTGCGTTAATTCACACCATAAACCTTATTTCAGAACATCTATACACACCATGCTATAGATGGTAAAACTAAATCGGAGTTGATTTAAATATTATTTTTAACTTATCAAAACTACATTGACATTATTTAATCCCGTGAAACATTACTCCCCTCCTTAACAATGTTATCAAAGGACCTTTAATTATAGAAAAACTCTCACTACATCTCTTATAATACTCAGCTAGTCCTAAGAGACTTTGTACTTCAGTCACTTTCTTTTTCTTTCTCTTGTTTTTTATCAGTACTCTGAATTTCATGATAGCTTCATAGGTTAGGCAGAACTCAATCGTTAGATTTCACATGTCTTAGAAAAACTTAATTCATGATTCACCCAAAATTAACACTTACTTAACTTAGCATAGAATTCTTTCTCTATCAAGATTTGCAACACTAATTCAAATTTTATTTATGTTCTTCCCGACTCCTTGATATATTAACATGTCATCTATAAAATTATCACATATTGACTCAAGTATTCTTAAAATTAATATTTTGATTCATCAATATTATGAACGTTGTTCGTGCACTTCTAAATTTGTATGACATTATTAAAAGTCATAATAACCATAACAAGTACAGAAAAATATTTTAGGTATATCCTTTTCTACTATCCTCAATTACCAATAAGCAACCTAAGATCAATCTTTGAAAAGATTACAACTCTTTTCAACTAGTCTAGCAAATCATCAATTATTGATATCTATTTTTTACCATCACCCTATTCAGTTGGTAATAGTCAATACACAACCTCATATAACCAACCTTCCTTTTTCATTAATAATATTAGTGTTCTCCTTAGTGAAGTACTCAATCTAATGAATCATTTCTCTAATAATTCATTTGTTTGTTTTTTTTTTAAGTTCTTGTAAATTCTACTAATATCATTCTATACGGTGCATCCAAAATAGGTGTTGCCCGAAAATTAATCTCTTTTCCAAAATCTATTTCTCAACAAGATGGTGACCTAGTTATATCCTTAGAAAAATATAAAGGACGTGTCTAACTATCGAAACATTTAATACACCCGGACTAACCATCATAGTATATGTACATTAATTGAATATGCTTCACACCACACCCTCTTTTAATTAAATTACAATAAGTTATGATAAAATTAAATAATTGGATATGATTTACTTTTTACCTCAATTATCGTGTTTATTTATTTATTGTCTTCTACAACCAAACAACAAGATCTTTCTTTTGTCCCTTACAGGCGATCGAAAAATAGAGAATTGATTAATATATTCAAGATAATTGCGCATTTAAAAAACACTGTCTCAATTCATCCTATTTCATCAGATTCGGGATGTGATAGGGTTCTGAAGGATGAACCGAATATGGACAGTTCCAATAAGATTTCATTTTTGAACAAAAACCTATTTTTATTTTTATTTTATCTATCCCATGACCGGAACAGGGGATGATACACATTACACCATGATTTTGAATCTAACAACCCATCAAAGTGTGATTACTAGATAACCAGTCCATTCCCAAAGTGACGTCAAACTCCCAAAGTTTATCACAACCAAATCGACATATAGTGTGGCATCATCCACTACTACAGGACAAGTTCTCACAATTGTATTAACGAGTATAACCCCGCCAGAATACATATATATACATAGGTAATATTCCAACGGCTCTATACTAGCATGTTTCCATGATGCAACCCTCATATGATAAAGATAAACAAGTTGATCCTGCGTCAATTAATACAAGTACATCACCACCAACAAAAGCTTACTACTTTATTAACAAACATAAACCCAAATCGGCATAAATAAATATACATAATGCTATAATGCTTCTATATTATCAAGTGTAGACTCTAATGACTTAATTCGGCCATCAACGTTGTCACTTAACATTTCCATCCTATATGAAATGCACACTTGTAAAGAGATTCCTAATATATGTCTTATATATAACACCACATTTCATCAAATACTCCCTAGAGAATCTAATCCCTACTTTGGTACCACCAAATATAGCACCCTCCATCGGTACTACGGCTATCTCTCCCATAAATATCATACTTAAAACCATATATATATATATATATATTATATATATATATGCTCATATATTATAATCCATATACCACATAAAAACCATCCAACATCAGCCTCTTTTTATATTAAAAAATGAATTTTTTATTATGTTGAGAACACATACTGACCAAACTGAATGCAGAACCTAGCCCTTAGTGGATAAAAACCTACATCTGAAAGATGTTAGCAGGGGAATGAGCCTGCAACTCAGTAAACAAATAACCGAGACTATCAATATATGTACATCAAACATAGTTCAGACAAGACAAATGAACAACATGTATAGAATATAATCAACGTCAATCGAGCATAATCAACTTTATTGCACAACATAGCAACTCACAATAAAACAATCAACTAAACTCCTCTTCCCCTAGTCTGCTTACCAGAAGGTAATATAGTGATTTTTTCCATCAATTCAACTTCACTTTTCAACATTTTATAAGTGCATTACCCTCTTTATAAACCACGGAGAGCCAGCAGTGCAGTTTATTTTTTTTACACGAAGAGCACCGAGGCCAATTTATCCATGAAGAGCCATCGGGGCTGTTTATTTTTTCCCACGAAGAGCCACCAAGGCTAATATATCCACGAAGAGCACCAAGACGAATTATTTTTATCTGCGAAGAGCATCAAGGTCATTTATTTTTTTTCACGAAGAGCCATCGGCACCAATTAAAGGGAAAATCACATAATAATATTTCAGTTCACGTAACTCCCTCATTTTCACACATCACCATTCTTGTAAGCAACTAGTAACATAATATCATATATTAACACACTTTCATTTACCATCACCAACAACACATCATTCAATAAATGTAGTACTTCAATGTTTTTTCTCATTTCACTCGCACAACATGATTATTCAACTTGAATCACCCACCACTCATACAATTCAAACTAGAAATCAACCACCACTCATATATTTTTAAATAAATTAGCTTCAGCACGAATCACAGCTTTATATAAACGTAATACCACAAATAAAGGGAATATATATAGATAATAATAATTATTCACTTACCTCGATCTTACAATATTTTAATTAGCAAATAGACAATTGTTCAGTCATTTCACTTTATCCCCGTATCCTATAATAAGTTATAACGCATATAATTAATATATCGAAATATCGTAATTTTTTTAAATAAAAATATTAAATATTATTCACATAATTTCTAATAATTCTTTAATATTTTATTTCTATCAAAATATAAATCTTTGTTCCAGTTCTCTTTAGTAACTAGACAATCTAGGCTTCATAAAGATATTTATAATTTATTAATAATTAATAAGAATTCATTTACTCAAATCCCTAATATTTTATAACTTTCGTTCTTAACAACGATTATGAATTAAATCATTGCAACCATCTCTATTTTTTTTAATAAATGTAATATTTTTAAATACAACTTTCTAATATTTTTTAAATATAATTTTTTGAATATTTTTATAGATTTTGTATCAATTCCTTGTTGCTATGAAATTTAGTAAAATACCAATACATATAATTAATCATTTGGTCAATGGGATCGATAGATTAAATTAGTTATAATAATGATTAAATCTAGCTAATTTAGTAATTAATTAACCAATTATAACATTCTTATTCCAATGTAATATTTAATTTGATACTAATTTAAATAGCCAAACTCATAAAATTTTGATTAAACACTGGATCGAGTAGTATAAATCACATTTAGTAAAGTACTAATTAAATAATATAATTGTATAAATTAATACTAATTTAAAACTTAAATTTTCTTACCTGCCGTCCTCTGAAAGTTTATGTACGTGTGTCTGCGTGTTTGTGGTGTGTTCGTGTGTGTGGGGGTGTATGTGTGGGGGAGTTTAAGAGATTGAGGTGGGCGGTGCTAACCGCCCATCCCTTACTCTTTTTCTTTTAAATTTTTTATTAATATTTTTTAAAATATCAATTATGTCCCTCCTTTGATTTATATATTATTTGCTTTCAAATATTTTATAAAGCTCCAATTTACTGCATTTAAATTTTAATATATTTGATTTTCAATCTATAATTTATTTATTAATTAACTAATTTTATAATTATTTACCAATTAGCTCCCCAATTATCTATACTAATATAAAAAAGAAAATCCTTATACACTCACAAAAAAAAGTTACGTGACACTATTGTACTATTTTTTTGAAATACCAAAATTAGCTATTTTATTATTTACTCTATCTATTTGTATATATATCTTCTATATCTATATCTAAACTATATAAAAAAGAAAATGTTATTGAACCAATAATATAACTAACTTATTTAAGTTATTAAATTTTATTATAACTGATAAATTAATTTATTTTCTTTCTTTTTTTTTAAATTTATATATTAGTTTATATATTTTACTATTATATAATATATTTTAAAATATGAAAAATTATTTATTATGTGCACTCAGTGACAACGTGTTACAACGACTAGTGTATTAAAAATTGGAGGATGTTAGAGTTAGGTCGTACCAATGACCATAACTTATTTATCTGTCTAAACGATAGGCCTTTTTGCATCAAGGATCAATAGTGGAATCAAGTATGAACCTGACTTTAATCGAAAAGTTTTCTATCATATCTATTCATCTTATTTAATTTCACCTTTTTACTCTCATCACAGTCAAATCCCCCCCCCCCCCCCCCCCCCCCCCTCCCCTCTTTTACTTTTGAAGAAACCAACCTTAAACCAATCTATGAGAAATTGACCTTACTCACCACTTCTCTAAAGTGTTAGTACGAAATTATTTTTGGTGGTCTCGACACCCATCACGAACCCTTTGTGTGTCGTTACCCACATCCTTCTTCGGGAACCCTTCATTCGAAAACCCTTCCCCTTCCATTGAAATCCCTCCTCTGTCGCCTGCCACATGCCCAAAAACCCTTCCCAATCACTGCCTCACAGTTGACGGAACCCTCCCCTACCCGCGAACCCTTCCCCGTCCCAGCCCCCCATTGCGAAAGGCCTCACACCTCCCCACCCCTCCAATCCCTGCAACCATGGTCGGCGTTGCGTCTCCGCCCTCCACCTCCATCCACCATCCTTTCTCTTTCTCTCTGAATATATATACTTTTATATATATATGTAAGTATATATATAATATGTTACATATAAAACATAAAACCATTTATATATTTATATAAAAATATTTCATATGAAAATATAATTTTATATACAAACGGTTTGATTTGAATTTAAATATGATCTGGACCATTAATCTACTAGTTAAATTTAGACCTTAAATTTAAATCAGATCCATCAATTATTAGATAAGGTTATACATATAATTTTATGATTTAAAATTTAAAAAATAAAAAATTAATAAAAAAGTGAAATTGGATGAAAGGATAATTTGCTTTATTTAAAAAAACATATAAAAATAATGTGGTATTATTTTTTACAAAAGAGTATTGTGCACATTTCGAATAAAAGAAGGGTGATATGCATTTTCTAGTTCTACAATGTAGGATTAATGAAACCCTACAAAATGAGTATGGTAAAAGGAACATTGTTTTAGCAGTGGCACTTAGGGTTGTCAATTCCAATTCCAACCCGAAAAATCCGACCCAGACATGTTCTGTATAGGATGGGTTTGGAACGCTATTTTTTAGGGATGGGCCGGGGTACGGGTCCTGTCCCAGACCCGCCTTGCCCCGCCCTTTTATTATATATTATTAATATATTAATATATTATAAATAAAAAGTATAGTATTATATATGCATCCTAAATTATTTTTGCATGTACCCAACTATATATAAAAATACACTAAATAAAAAAATTAGTTTATAAAAAAATTAATAATTTAGATGAACGTATGTTTTGTTTTATCCAATTCATTTTAGATTGAAAATTATATTAAGGTATTTAAATCTAAACTGATATTATTTATTCAAAAAATTAATTTAATGTATTCTTTGTATAATATAATTCATTGATATTGTAAATCGTAAAATTATATAACTTGATGAGAAGATTAATAATTTAGACGAGCATATATTTCTTTGTCTTATCCAATTCATTTTAGATTGAAAACTATATTAAGGTATTAAAATACTATACATATTTTTGTATAGTTATTAATATTAAAGTTATTGATCTCATTATATACAAAAAAATAATAAATAATATTTTAATTTATTATTATAAATATAAATTACTAATTAGTTTAGTAGTAATATAATTAGTAAAATAAAATAAAATTCATACTGAATAATTTAATATTGTATTATCTGAAATAATGTAATTGAAATATATAAAAATATTTTAAAGTTGAGATTGATATATGTCACCATCTGTAATAAATTTGTATATTCATAAATGTTAGTATATATTTATGTAACTATTATTTTATCTAACTGTCAAAATTCAAATCAAACTATTAAATATGATCAAACTTAAAGAAAAATATATTTAGTAAAATTTTAGATTTATTAAATATACAAATGTTGAGATATCGCAGCTAGCAGGTCAGAAGACTCGAAACCCCTCTGTACTCTTCCCTTTCTTTCATTTCTTGTTTGCAATTATCTTTTCTGTTTTCTTTTTTGTTTGTCGGGGTGGGGCGGGGCCGGCTTCTGAAAGTGGAGGGGAAGTATTGTACTAACCAATATAGAAGTCGTTTTGATTGCTGGGAAGAGCCAATATAGCAGTGGCACTGTATTGTACTGACCAAAATAGAAGTCGAAGTCTTCCCTTCTACGCCAAGTCGCCATTTTCCTTTTCCTTTTCACATTATCCTCTCTATAAGGAGAAGGTTTTGCCTGTTGGCAGTAACTTGAATCAGATCTTCTGATTTTCTTTTCTCTGTAAGTGTTGGATTCAGCTATCTTTTCTTGAATTTCATTATACGTGTGCTGTTATCTTTGAGCTTTCGGTATTTATATGTATAGAGGATACTTTATGTATCTGTTATATGGTTGCTGTTTGGCTTCTTATTGATTTCTGAATTGGTGTTTGTTAAACTGAATTTGCAGAACTTAATCTTTTTTCTCTGAGTTCTTTGGGTAATTGCTTAATCGTGACGGGAAATTGAACGATCTCTTTGCTCTTTCTATTTCTTTGCTGTTCCCGTTTCTGTTCTAAGGTTTTCAGCTCAAATTATATAGTTTTATTATCAGCTTATATAGAAAAGGTTGCCAGTCAAATAGTAGTATTTCTTTATATTGCTTAAAGAGATTGTAATTACAAAATTCTAGTAAAACTCAGTTTTTCTTTAGAATTTGATCAATCCATTTTTCTGTCATTAAGGCGGAGAACTGAACCAAGAATATGCTTTTGGGACAGTATTTATTGTCGGGAATAGTATTTATCTTAGTTTTAGCTTTCTTGATATGTTTGTCTTGTGTTCTTCTTTAACAGTATTTACTAATTTTGCACTTTTGCTGAAGGAAAATGCAGGGAAGTCATTAAGCAAATTCAACTGGCTACCCGGTGGAGGAATGATGGGAAGCTCAATTAGAATAATTTGGTTACCAATTTTTTGGTTACTCTTGGTAGAGAATGGTAGAGGGGTAAAATCAGCTTCCAACTACTTGATTGGGCTAGGAAGCTATGACATCACTGGGCCGGCTGCTGATGTTAACATGATGGGGTATGCAAACATGGACCAGACAGCATCTGGTGTTCACTTCAGGTTGCGAGCTCGGGCCTTCGTTGTTGCGGAGCCACAGGGCAAACGAGTTGTGTTTGTAAATCTTGATGCTTGTATGGCGTCACAACTGGTTACGATAAAAGTCCTTGAGAGATTGAAGGCAAGGTGGTTATTACCTAATAAGAAGTGCTAATCTTATGGAAGTTTAGTTTTCCATATGCAATTGAACCAAGATGATTTTAAAGCCTGAAATTATAGTTGTTTGCTTGATGCTATAGAATTTCATTTGAGATGCATCATGATGCTATTGCAGGTATGGGGATCTCTATACAGAAAATAATGTCGCCATTAGCGGCATTCATACCCATGCTGGCCCTGGAGGTTATCTTCAATATGTTGTATACCTTGTAACATCCCTTGGTTTTGTGCGCCAATCATTTGATGCCCTTGTTCATGGAATTGAGCAGAGCATCATACAAGCTCATGATAACCTTCGACCTGGATCAATATATGTGAATAAAGGTAATGGAGTTATAATTAGCATTGGAGTTTATCAATGTTAAAATAAGTATGTGGCTGAATGGAATGGTTGTTCTATGTCAATTAGTTAAAAATAAGTATGTAGAAGCAGTGCATTTGCTCCGACTGCATTACCAGCCTACTACTTCTTCCAAACGGTCTTTTAGGTTTTTCCCCCTTCTTATATAAGCTTACCTTTTCGAACGTGCATTTCAGCTTTCTAGTCTGTTTGTTGACATGTATACTGAAAGAGATTTTCTTATGATATATGGGTATGACAGTATAAACTATATCCTAGTGGTGAAATGAGTTTGTGGCTTTAAATTCTAGGTCTGTTAAGAAGAATTTTATTGGCACTAAAGGCCACCTTTGATGTTTAATTTATAAGTTATTGCTGGAAGCAAAAATTTCGAAGCAAATGAACAAACTTCAATTGCTGAAAGTTCCTGTAGAGTCGAAGCTTGCCAGTGACAAAAGCCAGAAAAAAGAATCACTATCCCAACATAATCATAGGTTGTGTATTAGATGTTTTGTGTTGCTATATTTATTCCTTACAGGGCCACAGATTTCAGGTATTAGAACTCCATTTTCCTAAAAGAAAGCTGTATTTCTCTGGTTGATACCTTTCAGAAAACCGATTTCTCTATCCTATATGTCCTGGTTGTTTGTTTTGGTGGCTTTGTCTATGGTGCTAGGAGTAGAGTTAGTTTAACAAAATATGCGTGATTAGCTGCCCATAGCTATTTGTTTTTGTGGGATCTTATATAAAATAACCAGTTCACATTTGCTTAGATTGCTTAAAACCTATCTAGTTTCCTCACTAGCGGAGAGGTTTAGCTCTCTTTGTTGTGCCTGTTTTGAATTTTGTACTTCATTGTGCATATTTGCTTTCTAGAGGAAATGTGCTTGAGAATTCATGGATAATGCTTTAAAGCAAATTGTTTACAGTGGAATCTGCACCTTTATTTATTCTCACCAAATTTGGCCTCAATAATAGGGGAGCTTTTAGATGCTGGTGTTAATCGCAGTCCAAGCGCTTATCTCAATAATCCAGTTGCAGAACGCAGTAAATATAAGTATGATGTTGATAAAGACATGACCCTCTTGAAGTTTGTTGATGATGAGTGGGGCCCAGTTGGCAGCTTCAATTGGTTTGCAACCCATGGAACTTCTATGAGCCGGACAAATTCATTGATAAGTGGGGACAATAAAGGTGCAGCAGCACGCTTTATGGAAGACTGGTTTGATCAAAGTAATGGTGGAAGCACATCAACTGACGTATCTAAGATTAACAAAATCCCCAGAAGAATCTCAAGCATTATTCCTCTTGTTAAAGACACTCGTAAGTATTTGTGTACTTCTCCAATTAAGTTTTCAGCATAATGTTGGAAATAGACATGCTTGCGAATTATATGGGGATGTTTTGCTTCAGTTGTAGAGGTTTTATGACACGGGATCGTGATAACTATGTTTGACCTTCACGCCACTTGTTTGGCCTTAAACTCTTAAACATGCTTATAGTACTGTTGGCTACTAAATAATTTTGACATAAGAAGGTTCTCTTATGAGTTAAAAAATGTTTATCATTTCTATATTGAATTAGTTTCTTCATGATGCTTATGTAAGGCATAAAACATTCTGAGCTTGACTATAAAGGTTCTGTTAATTATCTTCTCTTGTTCTCTATGTTTGGTAGACTTGATAAATTGAACTAATCTGTAAATAACAAAAAAGCGTAATTCCACTTGCACCAGTTTTCTTGCAAGTGCCCCTTTTTCCTGTTTTCCAGTATATTATGTTAGATTCTTTGGCTTTCCTCCTAAATTATGATGACTCTCGAAGGAAACTTGTTTGTTTTTGTTTAGTTGAGTTTTAGCCTATATTTATCTAAATTCCATTGATTTTATTCCTTTTTGCCTCCTATTGTATATGAGCTGGTCACTGCTTGAACATTTGTTTTCCAATTAATTATAGGAGAACACCTTGATTAGATGTAGGGAGGCATATAGAGGATGGATAAATTGAGGGTCTTCTCATTGTTTGTCCTGAAATTGTTATTTATGAACAATTTTTTGGTGGTCCAAATGCAGATCATGAGTTACTTGAACTTGCTGCTTCTTTTGATTCCTCGTCAGGCAAATCAACCATCAAGTTTACAAGTCCTTTAAAACGTATAAGGAGTGCCCTCAGGCAGACTGATACGCCTGCATTTGTATCTGCATTTTGTCAAACCAATTGTGGTGATGTCAGTCCAAATGTACTTGGAGCCTTCTGTTTAGATACAGAATTACCTTGTGATTTCAATCATAGTACCTGTGGTGGAAAGAATGAGTTGCTATGGCCGGGGACCTGGGTATGTGTACTTCTACATTCTTGCATTGAGTAAAAGTAACAAATCCGAGATTTTTACTTGATGAACATAAAAATGATTGTGGTGTAGTTAAAATTGCATCTCTGAATTACTTGGCAGGTATCCTGATGAATTTGAAAGCACACGTATTATCGGAGAGAGACAATTCAGGAAAGCAGTGGAACTTTTTAATGCAGCATCTGAGCAATTAAATGGGAAGATCGATTATCGTCATACTTTTTTCCAAACTTAATGTGACAATTCCAAAGGAAGGCGGAGGTACCAATGTTGTAAAAACCTGTCCTGCAGCAATGGGATTTGCATTTGCTGCTGGTACAACTGATGGACCTGGGGCTTTTGATTTTAAGCAAGGGGATGACAGTGTATGTCAGTTAGATTGTATATATTTGTATGTGCTTTCATGTTCCACATATTAATGCTCCCTCTCTTCAGGGGTAATGCATTTTGGAGACTCGTCCGCAACTTACTTAAAACTCCAAGCAAGGAACAAAATGATTGTCAACACCCTAAACCCATTCTGCTTGATACCGGTGAAATGGAGCAGCCTTACGATTGGGCGGTCAGTTACAATCCTACCAAAATTTGTTAGTTTGTTATATCATAAGGACCTTGATATCTTCCAGGACTTAATAAGTAGACTTCAGAAAATCCAATTTATTTAATTAACTTGTTTGATAGAAACTAGAATGGTTTTCCATCTAGGTCCTGGTACTGCCTGCTATTATGAGAAGTTTAGCAAACTGCATTTACAGGGAAGATATATTTTGCACTTCTGTAGTTTAAAATTCCATTGTCACCATCCCAATATGAAGTCACAAGTGTTATTCGTGTGCATGCAATGGTTATATGTGGATTTCTCTTTTATGTGGTTATATTGTGTTTATTGTTAACTAGACAAAATAGTACATGTCAAGAATCAATATAGAAGGAAAGGCAGATGCTACATTCAAGATTTGAATGAATTTAGTTAAAGAAAGAATTTATATTCTCAGCTCCTTGGATCAAAGCACTATCCTGCTTGTCTGGTTCGCTATAGAATCCTTTTCTCCACTTTGTTAAGTCAAGATCATTTCTAAAGTTAAGTGGCAATATATAATTCCTTTTTACGTTCACATTCAACTTAGTTCAACATGGCGCTGAACGAGGATTTGATATTTGCATGGTAAAAGGACTAGGCTCATTGATACATTGACAGTTGCACAGCAACAGTAGCCCCCTTATTAACTCATTGCTTTTTCCATTATTCAAATAACATCATCGGTTTTTCCTGACTTAACTTTTTTGTTGATGTAATTTCTAATTAACAATGTAGTATACCCTTTAACCTTTTATGCATTGAGCTTCTAGTTTTATTGTTACGTGTCTTTATGCTGTTTTATTGTTCTCCCTCAGTTCCAAATGCTATTGTCTTACTTTTTTCTTGAATTATATGTTAGCATATATAGCCTATAAATTTCATTTATGATAACTTTTTCTCTCCATTGCAGCCTTCCATACTTCCAGTTCAGATTCTGAGGATAGGGCAGCTTGTGATTCTTAGTGTGCCTGGAGGTACTGCTTGGCTTCTTTTCCTTTTATTTAACTTCTCACAGATATTTCTATTTTAATTTTTTAACTAGTATAGAGTCTAATCATTCAGCATGCTTAGCAACCTATGAACTCAAAGGAGTTTGTGTTTGTTGAGGACTGTTGAACACTAATTTCTTGGGCTTTTCTGTTTTGATTTTTCTTTCGGCCTTTAGAATTCATGTTATGATCTTGTGATATACTGCACAACCTCTGTCATTATGGACCCAAGAGCTTACTAAGTTATACTAAGAAAAATTACCAAGTACTTTAAATTGTAAATAAATCTGATTTTTACTAGTATTGTTTTCTACCTTCATTTGCCAGAGTTCACCACAATGGCTGGAAGACGGCTCCGTGATGCTGTCAAAACGGTTCTCACAAGTGGAGATAGTAAAGAGTTTGGTAGCAATGTCCATGTAGTGATAGTGGGTTTGACAAATACATATTCACAATATGTGACAACATTTGACGAATACCAGATACAGAGATATGAGGTTAGTCACTTCTAAGTCAAGATTATGTTAGATTACTTTAGTTGCCATATTAGTTCAGAAAACTTATTGTTTTTCCTTGGCTGTACATCGATCAATCTGGTGGTAAGCTTCAGAGAATGTTTGATTTCATAAAATGGGCAATGCTTAATCTAGTACGTAATTCTCGATTGGAAGTCCTTTTCTGCTTCAGTGGTATTCTGAAAACAGTTAACCTTATATAAATCACTGGTAGGTGACTATTTTTAGCGATTCTCAATTGTTGTATACCTAAGGGCTAACTAATTACTATAGCATCCCAAAGTATAGTTTAATGATAGACTATGCAGCACTAAGAGTACAAAACCCTTCCAGGTTCTCATAACACACTCAAAAGAGATGAGGAAATACCAAATTAAGAAAATGATAAATAGAGGAAAGGTCAATCATTAGAATCTCCCCTACGCATTAATGTAATTCTTACAATGCCCCGCCTGGAATTACCCAAATCTCCTCTTCAAGTTTGTAACTAACATATGGCGCTCTTAATCCATTTCAGGGTGCCTCAACACTGTATGGACCTCACACTCTCAGCGGCTACATTCAGGAGTTCAAGAAACTTGCAGCAGCCCTTATCAGTGGACAATCAGTTGAATCCGGGCCACAACCTCCAGATCTGCTAGACAAGCAAATAAGCTTACTTACACCTGTTGTGATGGATGCAACCCCACTTGGTGTAAATTTTGGGGAAGTCAGCTTAGATGTACCCAAAAACTCCACCTTTAAGAGAGGTGACAATGTGACGGTAGTTTTCTGGTCAGCATGTCCCAGAAATGACCTCATGACTGAAGGTACATTTGCGCTGGTGGAGATTCTCAAAGGCAAGGATTCTTGGCTGCCTGCATATGATGATGATGATTTCTGCCTCCGCTTCATTTGGTCCAGACCTGCTAAACTTAGCACCCGAAGTCATGCAACCATACAATGGATAATACCACAAACAACTGCTTCAGGTGTATACAGGATTAGGCATTTTGGTGCTGCAAAGAGTCTTCTGGGGTCAATTAAGCATTTTACAGGTGCTTCCAGTGCTTTTGTGGTGGCATGAGGCTTTTATTTTCCACTCCTTGCCACGAAGCGATACTGTATGAATCTTCTCACCAGCAGTTGAAACACTCTTGATGTGTGTGTATAATTTATATTTTTAATATATTTATCTAATTGAATAGAAAAAAGAAAGATAAAGTGAATAATTGATCAAAAACTAATAAAATGAACTAACTTAAAATGTATATAAATAAAACTAACTAATCAAAGGATTAATTACACTTGAACCCCTTCGAACATGTGAAATTATATTTTCTTTTGAAAAAAATTTATTGCATTTACCCCTTTGTGAGTGTCTCATCTACTTTTATTTTCTCGTTTGAGTTTGGATGAAAAATGTTGATATTAGAAAAAAAAAATTAGTTGGATTTATTCCTCATTTAGTGTTCTTTTAGTAATATTAGAAAGTATTACGTGCAATGCACGTGTAAAAATATATTTTAAATTTGAATATAAATATATTAGTTATTAAAGATATTAAGCTCATAATTTTATTAATATTTCTATTACTAAATCATTATTATATAGATTTTTTCAAAAAATTGTTAACAATTGTTTAATTGATGAGAAATCATTTAATTTGTTATATGAAGCTCACTTCTATTTTAATTGACAATATTAAATAAAAAAATTATTCCTTAATATTGAAGTTTTGCATTTTGACATTGTGTTTAATGATTTTGTATTAGACAAGTTAATACAAAAGTAAAATATAACATATAAAAGATCCAAATTTAAGATAAAATTAACGAAGTCCCATATTTTTGGATATTTGATAAGAAATTCTAATTTAATAAAATTGATCATGTTTATTTTTAATGTCTATTTTCTATTTTTTTAAATTTTATTTTGTGTTTTCATATTAAATATATATTTTTTATTTTACTATCATGTCCTGAATTTTAAACCGATTTCTATAACGAAATTGATGGTTTTTATTTGGAATTTTCTAATATTTATTCTTATTATTATTTTTTTATATTTTGAAGTTTGGATTAGTATATATTTACCTCTCAGTCATATGCTATTCAAATTAAATTTTATAGTGCCCAGGTAAAATAATATTAAAACATAAAAACCGTTCCTAGCAAATTAATGGTAAAATTTATTTGCGTATTTATATTTTGAAATATATTATTCAAAATTCAAATAAATTAAGAATACCAAATATTTTATGCTTTTAGCTCATTTCCTCACTAGAAATGCTGACTACAATTATGTAGGAGAGTCGTATTTCCCACTGATTTTGGCCAACATTGAGATTAATGAAATTGCACTTTTTCATTAAAAAAAATATACTCTTTCTGCTTTGTTATAATTTGATTCTTATAATTAATTTTACTTAAAGATAATTACCTTTGTACCCCGTAACATATGGCTTGTTTATAGAGATCACCCACATCTTTTTGATAATTACACATACACCACTAGAAACGTCAAAATTATTTACACAAACCACCATCGATTTTTAAAAAATTACACGTACATTCCCCAAAGTATCAATATCATCACGCAATACCCTTATTCCTTTGGCTGTTAGGGGTGGTTAATGTAATTATGCACAAGATAGGGGTAATTTATATAAACATGTCATAAATTAGGAGGTACAAATGTAATTATCCCTCTAATTTATTATTCAAAAGAGAACCACAATAAAAATACGAATGTCTTTTTAAAGTAATAAACACTCAAAATATTATCACTATTATATATTTAATCACAAAATGTAACTTAGTAGTATTATTTTATTTCCTCTATATTATGGTAAAGATCAAAAGTACTAATTTCAAAATAATTTTCTATTACTAATATTAAAATAAAATCAATTAGTAAGAAGTCATCAAATTAATTGATTAAAAATATGATTAGTCTATTTTTTTCTCATAAAAATCCAAAAATACAGGACTTCGTTAATTTAATTTTAATATTGGATATTTTATATATTATATTAAATTTTGCATTAATTTATTCCAATACAAATTATTAAACATAATAATTAGTAATTACAATAGACAAAAATTAATTTTAAGGAATACTTTTTATTTAATACGATCAATTAATTAAATTTAACAAATTAAATGATTTTCTCATCAATTAAAATTATTACTATCAATTTTTTTAATATAATTTTATACTAATAATTCAATGATAGAAATATAAATAAAATTATGAGTTTAATATTTTTTTATAAACTAATGAATGGTGTATAACTTTTAAAAATAAATTTCTAGTACATGTGTAATGCAGATGATACTTGCTAGATTTTAACTTTTAAATTTTTATTTATTTTTCTGTGTGTTTTTTTACACATTTTTACTGTTTTTTATTGGGGACGGTTCAAAATAATTAGTGGGGATGGTATTCACACTCATCATCATAATGCCCAATTAATTGCCAATAAAACTTTAATATGATTAGTCTATTTTCTAGTAGGATATATATTATTAAAGTAGATGTATTAAAATTCTTAAATATTCTTCTTTTAATATAATCTTATAGTTATATAATTATGTTTTATTATTATCAAGATTACTTAAATAAGGGTATGAATGTCTTTTCACAATGGAAAACAAATACATAAAAGATTTATACTTTTATATACAGTATAGATATAGATATAGATATAGATATAAATATTCATAAGAAGGTAAGTGTAATATATATAAATTTCAAAAGGTGTAACTGTAATAAAAATATTGTTCTTGGATTATAGTTATTGGATAAAAAGTTGTCATTGAATGAAAAACTTAATAATTGTGGTTTTTAATCTATTTTTTGTTTTGTTTTTTACTTTCTATATTTGAGGCTGAAATTTTCATTTAGGCCCCAAGATTGAATTTGATCCATATAACCAATTTGGTGCGGTCTAATTGAACATCTTATTGCTACTACGATGTGGATGTAGAAAGCGGATCGATTTGGGATGTGCTGCGAAAGTAGGAAAAAATCAAAATCAACTGTAATTAACTCGATCAAGAGGTGTACCCTTGATCTATTCCTGACACTCAATGTACAAATTATACAAGACCATGAATTAATGAAAACAAAAAGAAGAGAGAGGGTGCAAGAATGTAAACCAGAGCCCTTATCCTCGTCGTTTTCATCAATTGGCTTCGTGGGCTTTGTTCCTGTTCAACCCGATCATTCTCCTCTAGATTTTGACCTTGAAATCTTCCAAAGATTTCCACTATAATCACTGGGGACCTTCCATTTCTCATGCTAGCAAAACAAAGAAAATGGAAGGAGAAAATCGAACGCACATTATGAATTAATGGTTTTGATATTCTTTCTCGTTTCTTTTTTGATTTAAAAGAACCAAGAAGAACGAGAGATGAGAGAGTATGGAGAGATTGAGAAACCGTAAGTTGGGAGAGGGAGAGGAGGCGTAAGTTAGGGTTGTGAGAGAAAGAGTGGACTTTGTGTTTTGACCTAATCTCAACATACTGGACAACTCTAGCAAATTCAAACTCTCCTATCTCTCTCCTTGTCACTCCTTGGCCGAAATTTGGCTCTCCAAGAGCTACAAATTTTGTCCCCCTATGTCCCCACTAAAAGAAGTCATCTTCCTTTTGACCTAGACTAGGTCAAATCAGGTTATGGGCTTGGACTTTAATAGACTAGACTCAAAAAGAACAAGCCTCCAATGGATCTATATTAAATTCAATTTAATTATAAGTACATTAATTTAAGGTTTATGCCTTTTAACCCAATTAAAAGACCTAAACTCATTCTCTCTATTAATTTATAAATTCAATTTATAAGTTAAACCAAATCCAAAAAAGTTAATTTAATCAATTTTAAAAGGCCTAAATCCAAAAATCAACTAATCCAATTAATTCATTTTGAGAAAATCTAACTAATGGATTTTTACATAAATGATCCAATCGTTTATTCTCTGCAAGAAATTAATTTAATTCAATAAAATTAATCTCTTCCTTTTGGAATTAATTCCATCACATTCTGGTGACTAGAGTGCGACTCTTTAGGCTCACCTTTAGCTCGATTTGAGCGTGTGTGACCAACACAATTAATTAATCCAACTAATTAAATTATTTTTGATTAACCGATAACAAGAAATAACTCATTACCATGGGTGGTCGTCTAGTAATAATTCATGGCACTAGAGACTAGGTGAATACAGACGTTAACATTTATGCTCCAAGTTCCGTACGAGTACGGTCCTTCCATCGACCCGTCTTTCAACCTTAATTTAGGGGATGGAATTGGGCATTGGTTTCTAACCTGGATTGGGCATTTATACTCATAACTCAAGTCTTGTTTAGCACACTGATTAAACAAGAAAATCTATCCCATTCATCCAGTTACTGTAGCCATATATTCTAAAGACATAAAGAGTCTCTGAGCATATAGAGACACTATTTTCATAATACTGACATGGGCAATTTATAACTTGGAATTCATGGTCCTCCGAACATATTCCGATTGCACTAGACAAGGCTTATGTTATCATACCTCTCGATACAATCACCACTTTCAAAATCTAAGATACAGTCTTCATATGCATGTGACTGTCATGATTCCTCAAGTTCGAGGACTAATCCTGTACTCCCGGAACTAAAACTTCAAGTTATATCAACAAAGCGCTGAAGGCTTCCATATGACTGTTAGAATGGGTGACCAAAAGCCAATTGGATTGACTGTTTTCCATTCGACAATCTTCATCAAATAATATTAGATTGATGAATACGGTAAGAATTCATCAAGATGGCAATGTATTTCGTTTGTGCTTACCACTGATATTGAATGGGGTTTTCAATGTCACAATTAAATGCCCACGAACCGAAAGGTTAAACCCGTGGAGTTGGATTACGCATAGGTTTAGCAGCTATGAAACCAACTCCTGAGGGTCGGTTTGAAACATTCCAAGTCGAGGACCTCGAGACTGGGCATCGAGGGTCCTATGGAGACTTGCACTAAGTACTGCAGCCGTGTTTCATCAACAGGAGACGTAGGTCGTCTGTGCAGTTTTAGTGGGTTAGTTGGCAAGGATGTCAACTGACTGGACTCGCGAGAATTGTCATATGGAAGCCTCTAAATGCTTGGTTGGTATGATTGGGATTTCCAATTTTGATAGTACAAGAATTAGTTCTTTGACTTGAGGAATCATGACAGTCACGTGCATACGAACACTGTATCTTGGATATGGCGAGCGGTGGTTGTGTCGTGAGGCATGATCATCATAAGCCTTATCTAATTCACTCGGAGTATGTAGCGAGGATGGTGGATTCCAAGAGAGTATCTGTCCCCTGTCATTATATGACAGAGAGTTCTCCCATGTACCTCGAAATGGTTTAGACTCTAAAAGTCTTTGGCCAAAGCGATTGATCGATTAGGAATTGGTTTTCTAGATCGGATCAATAGAGTAAATGCATCTCGCGTGTTAAGCATAGTTGCCTAGTCCAGGATGGGAACCGGCACCTAATACCATACCCTAGACTAAGGTCAGGAGACGGTTGACAGTAGGACCGTACTCGTATGGACTCGGAGCCTAAATGTTCACGCCAACATTCACCTAGTCTCTAGTGCCATGGACTGTTGCTAGACGGCCACCCATTGTAACGGGCTATTTTCGGTTATGGAATAATCAGAAATAATTAATTAAATTAGATTTAATTAATTGTTGGTCACACATGCCCAAGTCTAGCTGAAAGTGAACCTAAAGAGTCACACCCTACCACTATAGTGAGGTGGAATTAATTTGGTATTAATTCTAGAAGAGTCGGATTAATTTAAGAGAGAATAAATGATTGGATTATTTATTTAGACCAATCCATTTGATGGATGACTTGAAATTTAATTAATTGGATTAATTAGAATTTCAAGTTAGCTGTTAAAATTAATTGGATTAATTTTATTGGGCTTGGTCCAATTTATAAATTGGATTTATAAATTAAAAGAGAGAGCATGAGCTTGGATCTTTTAATTGGATTGAAAGATAAGGAGTTTAATGTTGGACTTATGATTAAGTTTGATTTAATATAAGTTCATGAGACGTGGGCTTGATCCTATCGATTCCGGTTCATTTAATACAAGCCCAAGGCCTTAGTTGGGCCTTGGCTAAGTTAATGAGGACAATTTTGGAAGGTTCTTTGGCTGATTTTGGAGGTCAATTTCGTGCATGAGGGTGGCTAGGGTTAGAATGGTTGTTTTGGAGCCTAACTAGGTTAGGACTCCTTGTATGTGTATGACTAGGTCATATATATACCTTCATTAAATCCTAGCCACACACACAACTCATACTAGCCTCAAAAATCTCTGAACCATTTCGTGCCTCTCTCTCTCTCCCTAACATTCTCCATCCTTAAGTTTTGTCTTTTGATCTTAGAGAAAAGAAAAATGAAATAGAGATCAAAACACGTTAATTCATAGCGATTGTTTTGATCCCATCTCTTCTATGGAGTTTTTGCTAGCACGAAATTTTCACATCCTTTAGTGGTGGTGTGTCATTCTTGGGAGAGTCCCAAGATTGAGATCTTGTTGTGGACAGATCTGGAAACGAAAATGGAGAGAAAACAATGCTTGTAGCCGTACGAGAAAAATGACAAAGGTAAATTTCAATTTACGTTTTCACATCTTGTTTTTTCTTGTATTAATTTTATGGCCTATGTTTTATTTTATGCACCGAACGCCCTGAAAAGATCAAGGGTACACCCCTTGATTGGGATTTATTTATTGCTTTACATTCGCATGTTTAATTGTTTTTCGATTTTTCGCGCTTCCGCCGCGCTTTCCGGGCCGATCCGCTTCCTTCAAGTGGTATCAGAGCCCGGTTCGGTGTATAGGCCTAGAATCAAAGGTGTATTACGTGTTTCAACATGTTTTATATGTTTTTAATCGGCTTTGGAAGCATGTTTTTTTTGGATTTTAATTGCATATCTAGATTTAGGGTTTATGTGTTTAATTTTTGCTTTTAATTTTGGGCATAAGAGATTTTTTGAAATTTGGGATTTTCTAAAAATTGATTACTTTCTTGTTGTTTTAGAAATTGCAGGAAAAAGTTTCAGAAAAATAAAAAGAAACAAGCAGCGATCGACGTTGCCAGCCAGTGCGCTCGCTGGGGCACGAGCGGCAGACACAGCGCGCGCGCCTATGCGCCTGCTGCCGGCCGGCCGTCTAGACCATTTTTCTGATTTTTCAGATTTTTTTCATTATTGATTTTTTCTGATTTTTCTGTATATTTTTCTGAAACAGTTAATTTTGGTGAATTTAATTTTTGGTTGAGATTTTCTATTTCTCAAGATTAAATTACTAAAATTAATCTGAATGGATTTTCAAACAAGAATTATTTTTTGCATTGGTTGGACTTGTATCCATTATTAAGTTACATTATTTTACATATAAATTTATGAGATTTGATGTGTAATTATTTTATGATATTGGATATCATTTCTATATAATGCATGATTTGCGTTGTATTTGATGTGCATGTTTATTTTGGAAATAAATGTGTTATATTTGTTAATTGAATTAACATGGATGATCACGACGCCATTGGGCCCTGTGTATGGTTTAATTTCTATTGGGTTGGGGTTTGCGTACCTCTTATTTTTCTATCTCTTCATTTTTAGCCTATTATGTTTAAGACTTGCTTTCTCTCTACTAATGTACTTCCCCCCACAAATGATTGAGATTTCTTTTTAAGTTGTTGTAGACATGTAAAATTTCATGTCTAATTGAATGATGATAAGTGTAAAATAATATATTATTTATCAATTTTTATTTATATTTTGGAATTTACTAAATTAATTCCAAGTATAAATAGTCAATGTAATTGATATTTTGAAATATATTTATCATCAAATCAATGACTGCCAAGTGTCAAAATGAAGTATTTCGGCCAATCAAATAATGCTCCGCAGTCAAAGATTCCAGCCAATCAGGCCGCGCCATGTGGAGCAATTTGCATGTACGCTCCAATCAAATCAAGACAAATATTGGTTATATTTATCTATTTAAAAAAATGCAAATATTAAAGAGATAATGTCAAATTGACCAATCATATTATTCCAAATATATTATGTATTTATTTCTTTAAATTAAATTATAAAGAGATAATACAAAAGGTGTTCAAGTAGATCACAACTCTACCTCTTTGACACCTATATAAAGGGGTCCTTGCACCTTCATTTGAGACACAGAGCTCGAGAAGGAAAAGCCAAGTACGGGAAGATTGCAAAATTCCCTCTACGCAATTCCTCAAGTGACAGAGCTTAAAAAGGAAGAGCCAAGCAAGGGAAGATTGCAAAATTTCCTCTACGCAATTCCTCAAGTGACAGAGCTCGAGAAGGAAGAGTCAAGCAAGGAAGATTGCAAAATTCCCACTTTCAAATCATCAAATTGCAGTCAGGCTATAGCGTTTAAATTGCAGTCCCACTGGGCGTGCCAAAATTTGTGAGCGCTCATGTAGATCTCCTTTGGACTTGAATTTGAATTTCTATAACGTTAATTTGAGGCTTTCACCAATAATCCCAAATTAAACGCTATAGCCTTGACTGCAATTTGATGATTTGAAAGTGGGAATTTTGCAATCCTCCCTTGCTTGACCCTTCCTTCTCGAGCTCTGTCACTTGAGGAATTGCGTAGAGGAAATTTTGCAATCTTCCCTTGCTTGGCTCTTCCTTTTTGAGCTCTGTCACTTGAGGAATTGCGTAGAGGGAATTTTGCAATCTTCCCGTTTGGCTTTTCCTTCTCGAGCTCTGTGTCTCAAATGAAGGTGCAAGGACCCCTTTATATAGGTGTCAAAGAGGTAGAGTTGTCATCTACTTGAACACCTTTTGTATTATCTCTTTATAAATTTTAAAGAAATAATACATAATATATTTGGAATAATATGATTGGTCAATTTGACATTATCTCTTTAATATTTTCATTTTTTAAAGAGATAAATATAACCAATATTTGTCTTGATTTGATTGGAGCGTACATGCAATTGCTCCACATGGCGGCCCGATTGGCTGGAATCTTTGACTGCGGACCATTATTTGATTGGCCGAAATACTTCATTTTGACACTTGGCGGTCATTGATTTGATGATAAAATATTTCAAAATATCAATTACATTGACTATTTATACTTGGAATTAATTTAGTAAATTCCAAAATATAAATAAAAATTGATAAATAATATATTATTTTACACTTGTCATCATTCAATTAGACATGAAATTTACATGTCTACAGTTGTAATGAGAGTAAAATAGGTGCAGAGATTTTACTTTTAATTTATTTTTAATAATTGTAAAAAGCAAGCCCAGACGATGGAGGTCCATTGAAGAGGCCATGGGTTGGTCTCCGAAGGTCCATGGAGAAGAAGCCCGAAAGATGGAGCCCACGAACGAGATGAAGAAATAAAGATATATTACAAGGCACATAATGTCTTAATGGGTTAAACATCTTGTAATAACATAGACCTACCCTTAGTTTGACCATAGATCCACTGCGGGCTCAGTGGGTCGCATAGGTTTTGGACTTGTGATCATTCAACAGGGGTGTGCTAGACTTTATTTTGCATGCGATGCGTTTCATTTAAATGTATTATACATATTGGATATATTTTCATGCAATATATTAATTGTGATGAGGTCTCGGTCAACTATTAAAATAAACTCTCACTTGGTTGGACGAAGTTAATAATATTAGACCTCTAAAAATGGAAACAAACAAATGGCTTGTTATTCCATACATTCCATTCACAATAATAAAGCGATGAAGCCAATTTCATCAAAACGTGGTCTCACGAGTCGTGGCACGTGTGGACTGAAATGAAGCTGCACTGTTACTGTGAACAAAGTGAATATGCACCTATTTCCCTGTCTCACGAGTCGTGGGGGACGATAGTGTGCACTATGATTCAATTGATGGATAAGGACTAATGCCAATCAATGTAATTTCCATGCTTTCCATCCACAGTAATGTAGTGAGGAAGCTGATTTCAGCCACACATGATCTCACGAGTCGTGGCACGTTTGGACTGGAATAAAGCTGCACTGTTATTGTGAATGAAAAGACTACGCTTCTATTTCCCTGTCTCATGAGTCGTGGGGGGCGATAGTTTGCGCTATGATTCTGTTGATGAGTCGGTCTAACACCAAGTAATATGATTTGCTTGGAGTCCTTGGAATCACGTGAAAAGGTGAGGCAAAATATCTTGGGGATCTCGTAAGATGAGAATGCTATTGGATACCTCCCACAAGATCATTTCCATGTGAATCGTAAAAGCGGGGTATGGAGAATTTCGCTTGTGGACCTCAAGCCCACTAGGAAAATGGTTTTCCTGAAACCCTATTGAGAGTGATGGGCTTTGCAGAAGTAGGGGAGGGTTAATAACTGAAGTCCAAGTCCTTAACTTGAACCTGATATTTTAATATATGCTTATTTTTCTGTTTATTAATTTCTAAGAATCCACTTATACTTGAGGCTAATATTTAATGAAACAAACTATTTGGATTGATTGAGAAATTTGAGGATGGTCCTCGATTTTGAAGAACTTATATTTCTGGATAAGTCTCTAGGACTTTGCTAGAAGGTTCCTGTCTGAGAACGTTTGACATTTTCAAAAGTTTACTCAGTGCATGAACACCGAAAAGTACACAGTATCGTATTGGGCTCGATGAGTAACGAGATCCAGAATAGTACGAAAGGTATGAGGATGTTTGGATAATGCACAACATGAAAATCTTTATGCGATGAAAATGGCATATTAGATATCGTGACGAAGGCATTTTTTCGGCAGTATAATGATTAGGGGATCATCGTACGAGAGCATGGAATGCTGATGCTATCCTTAGTGGAGAAGCTTAAATACCTCCAAGCTGATTTTAAGGAGAAAGAAACGTAAGTTGACTTGTATCTATAATCACTATCTCCTTCCCTTGATATATTTACTATCATCTATAACATGAAAGGGTTTTGAGGAAAGCCTTCATGAGTTGATTAATATTGGTCTAGTACGAGACAACGATTGAAAAATCTACGTTGATGATACCAGTGGGAGAGGCTTCAACCTCTAAAGCGAAGGACAAGGTTGTCGGACGCGAGAAGAGGAAGAAGGGTGAGACGTCTTCTACTGCTGCTAGCACTTCGAGTGCTCCTGTTACACCGTTGGGCGGGGATAAAAGGAAAAGGAAAAAGGAAGAGGGTTTGTGAGTCAAGAATTTCGAATGATATTTGCATTTATTACCGTGAGAAGGGTCATTGGAAGAGGAAGTGGCCTAAGCTCCTCTCCAATGAAGGTATAAATCTTTAATTAAGTATTAACATAATCACCATTGTACTCTTGGTATTGGATATCGACGGATTCATAATCTGCAAGTGGTTTGCAGATGGTGATGAGGAGTAGAAAAATCGAAACAAAAGGTCCTAAGGCTTAGCGATAGCGGGGCTGTTGCTATAAAAGACTAGAGGCTTAGTTAGGCTTAGTGGTGATCATGTTAGGTAGTGTTATGTAACCTAGCATGATCAAAATATTATTCTTATTATTGTTAGACAATTTTGATTACACAACTTTTGATTAATAAGTTTTTATTTGACATTGAATGGGATTCATGTCTACTGGGTGAAACATATACTATCTCATAATTGGATTATGCATATTCAAATAAAGAATAAAATGATAATCAAAGAGCCCAAGCTTACAGTCCTGGTAGGTCAATCTATTCTAGTTGAGGAAGAGAAAGATCGATGGGTTCAAAGAGCACTAGAAATAGGTGATTTGGATCCATTAGCTTTTAAAAATCTTACTGAGAAGGAGAAAGACCGCAAAAGCTCTTTTCTAGGACAAAATGAGTTTACCAGTTACACGTTGGATTAGATCCATTGTGATATCTGTGAGTTACTAAAATACACAAGATCAGTGTGGGAGTTCATCAGTCTAATTTTGTTTGATAAGGTTAAAAGAATTAGACTCAGAGTGGTGAACCAACATGATCACCTTTCGATTGAATGGAGAGGGTGTGTATTTAGTGGGAGTTTTTTAATATTGAAAATGAGAATGTGATTCTCAATCGGTGAAGTTTTTCCTGAAAGGGCCATGGTTGACCGGTCTCTGATAAGGAAGAAATCAAACTAAGTTTAGACTTTGTTTAATCGGTGTTCACTTAAACGGGTTGACTCTTATTGTATGATTAAACTCATGTCCTACAAAGTGTTTGAGTTAATAAGATGGTCTTATACACGTCAAGGAAATAATGGGAGTAAGTTTTTCATACAACTTCTCAAATGCATCATTCATAATCAACTACATCCCTAACTGACCATATTTCAGTCCTTATTTGTCTATAGGAATCAGATTTTAATACAAAGGACATAAGGAGGTGCGATGTTGGACATCGTTCAGAATCAATGCTTGGAGCCTAAGGATTCACTAAGAAGTTCAAACTAGGTTTGAGACTTCATAAGACTGAAATATTCATTTTTATCTAAAGATCATACTAGGTATGATTTGATAAAATGAGCCTAAAGTCAGTGGGAGTTGGTGTGAGTTCCAATGTGTTTAGTGTATAAACGTCTTTCTCATTTGGAATGAGATTAAGATGTTTGGAAAACACTAAGACACATATAAAATTGTTCACGAAATTCTCCATAAAAGGAATTGAATTTCCAAATTAGGGATGAGAAAGCTCAAAGCTGTTCGAGACTCAGTCATGATTGACTGATGAGAAAGCTTAATTTTTTCAAAACTCAGTTATGTCTAACTGATAACAACGCTCAGATGTCTAGGACATCCCCTACGTCTGTGCCGAAGACAGCACGAAAGTGTTGGTTTGGTGTGTTGGACCTGATGTTGTGTATGCTTAGAGCATGACACAACATATATCGAAATACACCAATTGGCAGTAAACAATTGTCAAGAGTCTTTAATACCTGAATAAGGATTAAAGAAGCGCTTCTGACACATGTTTATGGAGAGTTAATTTTGGAAAGTTTAAGCGATACTAGCTTCTAGACTTATGTGAATAACGGATAAGTTCTCAAAGTATAGTCATGTTCGAACTTGATGGTGGGTATGGTAGCTTGGAGGGATTTCAAGCAGACGCCCCATCTTAAAAGTTGAATGTGGAACGACTTTAACAAGTCGGTCTAGGAAAGTGGTATGGATCGAAAAACAACATCCATTGGATGGATGTGGTGTCTTAAAAGTTGAATGTGGAACGACTTTAACAAGTCGGTATAGAAAAGTGGTATGGATAGAAAAACAACATCCATTAGATGGATATGGTGTCTTAAAAGTTGAATGTGGAACGACTTTAACAAGTCGGTCTAGGAAAGTGGTATGGATCGAAAAACAACATCTATTGGATGGATGTGGTAGCACGGCCGAGCAAGCAGCGGGCGAGAGCAAGAGAGAAGAGGCGAGATTCCCGAGATCTCATCACAAGATCCGCAAAAATTCTTAGATAACAACCATCTACAGGCAGCGGTGGTGAAAGGAAATACATGGTTGGACCGTATAGATCCAACAGAAAATAAAATAGATCCAGAAAATCGAACTAGTATCGTAGATGCTCATGCTTAGAAGGTTCTGAGCGATATGGGTAATTGGCTTAATGATCAAGTTGGAGATTGTTAGAATGGGCAACCAAAAGCCATTGGATTGACTGTTTTTCATTCGAAAATTTTTATCAAATAATATTAGATTGATGAATGCGGTAAGAATTCATCAAGATGGCAATGTGTTTCATTGTACGTACCACTGATATTGAACGGGATTTTCAATGTCATAATAAAATGCCTACAGACTGATAGGTTAAACTTGTGGAGTTGGGCTGCCCATAGGTTTGGCAGCTAAGAAACCAACTCCTAAGGGTCGGTCTGAAACGTTCCAAGTCGAGGACCTCAAGACTGGGCATCGAGGGTCCTATGGAGACTTGCACTAAGTACTGCATCCGTGTTTCGTCGGCCGGAGACGTAGGTCGGTTGTGCAATTTCAGTGGGTTAGTTGACAAGGTAGTCAACTGACTAAATTGATTCATGGAGATCATTATATGGAAGCCTTGGAAACTTGGTTGGTATTACTTGAATTCCCAGCTCCGATAGTATGAGAGTAGTCCTCAAACTTGAGGAACTATGGTAGTTACGTGCACACGATGGCTGTATCTTCGATATAGCGAGAGGTGATTCTGTCACAGGTATGATCATTATAAGCCTTGTCTAGTGCAGTTAAAATGTGTAGTGAGGACGGTGGGTTCCAAGAGGAGGATCCATCTCCTGTCAGTGTGTGGCAACGATATCTCGTATACACTTGGAGACGCGTTCTTGCCTAAAAAATATGTAGTTACAGTAGTTGGTTGAATAGGAAATAGTTTTCTATGTCGAGCAATTAAGCAAAACTCGATCTAAGTATTAAAGCATATATGTCTAGTCCAGGATTAGAACCTACAAAAATTTTATATCCTAGACTAAGGCTAGGAGATGGTAGACTGAGGTAGTATACCCGTATGGAGTCGGGAGCCTAAATATTCACACGGATATTCAACTAGTCTCTAGTACTATAATCTGTTGCTAGACGGCCACCCATGGTAATGGGCTCTCTTGATCAATGGTTGATCAAGAATGATTAATTAGATTAGATTTAATTAATCGGTAATGTTGGACACTAGTCTAAATCTAGATGAAATGTGAACCTAAAGAGTCACACACAAATCACCGTAGAAGGACAAGGAATTAATTTGGAATTAATTTCAGAACATGTAAATAATTGAACTGTTTACATGTGGGATTATTCATTGGATGGATGTGTGGGACCCCCTCCGTAATCACATTCAATTTTCCTAACAAACTCATATTAATCCCAATAAAATAACTGATAAAGTCAACAAGTGACAAACACCTCAGGCAGATTACATACTTCATTAGAGTGTCTAGCTATTACAAAATACAAGACACCAATTCTGTCATAATCTAATATTCTTGTGTCCGTACAACTAGAGCTCCCGACCTAGGATGTCACTGCTGACCCACCTATACGGCTGACAACTGGCTTATGATCTATCTCCTAAAAAAGTATATTGCAACTTGTTGAGTTTCCAACTCAGTAAGTATTAACTAATTAGCTTAATATATATATATATATATACATATACATATAGACACGTATAAAATGAGCCCAATTTCATTCCACAACCACAAATGACCAATATTCTTTTTATAATCACGGTATTGCAGTTTCAATAATACCATTCAATTAATACTTGTCACACAATTTTATGAAATTACGAAGTAATCATGCCAATAATCAAGCGAAATCAATATCAGAATTAAACACCATCCATAACATGATTCGCACATCGTTAAAGTTTAATTATAATTAATTTCTTTTAGGCTCCACTTGACCTAACTATTGTTGGAATGGGTGACCAAAAACCAATTGGATTGGTTATTTTCCATTCGACATATTAGATTGATGAATACAGTAAGAATTCATCAAGATGGTCATATGTTTCGTTGAGCTTACCACTGATATTGAACGGGATTTCAATATCACAACAAAATGCCCACGGATCGAAAGGTTAACCCATGGAGTTGGGCTGCGCATAAGTTTGGCAACTTCGAAACCAACTCCTAAGGGTCGTCTGGAATGTTCCAAGTCGAGGACCTCGAGATTGGGCATCGAGGATCCTATGGAGACTTGCACTAAGTACTGCAGCCGTGTTTTGTCGGCAGAAGACGTAGGTCGTCTGTGCAGTTTTAGTGGGTTAGTTGACAAGGTAGTCAACTGAAAGTGAAATCGTTATATGGAAGCCTTTTAAGGCTTGGTCGGTATGACTGGAATTCCCGATTCCGATAGTACGAGAATTAGTTCTCTGACTTGAGGAATCATGGCAGTCACGTGCATATGAAGACTGTATCTTGGATATGGCAAGCGGTGGCTGTGTCGTGAGGCATGGTCATCATAAGCCTTATCCAGTGCAGTCGGAGTATGTAGCGAGTACGGTGGATTCCAAGAGAGGATCTGTCCCCTGTCATTATATGACAGAGAGTTCTCCATTCACCTTGAAATGGTTTAGACTCTAAAAGTCGTTGGCCAAAGCGATTGATCGATCACGAATATGTTTTCTAGATCACATCAGTAGAGTAAACATATCTCGAGTGTTAAGCATAGTTGCCTAGTCAAGGATGGGAACCGACACCCAATTCCATGCCTTAGACTAAGGCCAGGAGACGGTTGACATTAGGACCATACTCGTATAGATTCGGAGCCTAAATGTTCACGCCAACATTCACCTAGTCTCTAGTCCCATGGACTGTTGTTAGACGATCACCCATGGTAACAGGCCATTTCCGATTATGAGATAATCGGAAATAATTAATTAAATTAGATTTAACTAATTGTGTTGGTCACACATGCCCAAGTTTAGCTGAGGGTGAACCTAAAGAGTCACACCCTACCACTATAATGGTACAGAATTAATTCTAGAAAAGTCGGATTAATTTAATTGGATTAAATTAATCTTTGGAGAGAATAAATGATTGGATCATTTATTTAGACCAATCCATTGGATGGATGACTTGAAATTTAATTAATTGGATTAATTAAAATTTCAAGTTAGCTAGTAAAATTAATTGGATTAATTTTATTAGGCTTGGTCCAATTTATAAATTGGATTTATAAATTGAAAGAGAGAGCATGTGCTTGGATCTTTTAATTAGATTAACGGATAAGGAGTTTAATGTTGGGCTTATGATTAAATTAGATTTAATATAAGTCCATAAGATGTGGGCTTGATCCTATCGAGCTCGATTCATTAAATACAAGCCCAAGGCCTTGGTTGGACCTTGGCTAAGTCAAGAAGGACAATTTTGGAAGGTTCTTTGGCTGATTTTTTAGGCAAAATTCGTGCTTAAGGGGTAGCTAGGTTAGGATGGTTGTTTTGGAGCCTAACTAGGTTAGGACTCCTAGTATGTGCATGACTAGGTCTTATATATACCTTCATTAAACCCTAGCCACACACACAACACATACTAGCCTCTCAAAAACCTCACAAATTCATGCTCTCTCTCTCTCCATGTTCTCCATATCAGTTTTTCATTTGGTCTTAGAGATCAAAAGAAAAAATGAAAGATAGATCAAAACACGTTAATTCATAGCGATTGTTTTGATCTCCATCTCTTCTGTGGAGATTTTGCTAGCACGAAATCTCCACATCCTTTATTGGTGGTGTGTCATTCTTGGGAGGATCTCAAGATCGAGGTCTCATCGTGAACGAATCCGGAAACGAAAACAAAGAGGAGACAACGCTTGTAGCTGTACGAGAAAAACGACAAAGGTAAAAACTCCATTTATGATTTTTGCTCCTTGTTTTTCTCGTGATTTCTTGGCCTATGGTTTTATGTTTAATACACCGAACGCCTGGAAAAGATCAAGGTTACACCCCTCGATCAGAATTAATTTCGTTAATTATCGCATGTTTTATCGATTTTTGATTTTTCGCGCTTCCGCCGCGCTTCCCAGGCTGATCCACTTCCTTCAACTAAAGCATATTCAATGGTTTTGCCGGACCTCATCATCTCAATTAAAATCATACAATCATCAGTATAGAGTACTCATTGTATGTGATATTCCCACACTGGCCAAGTGTGTAACAATTCCAGCACAAGACATCATACCTAACCTGGCACGCCCTACACCACCTCGGTGTGTAATTATCAGCACAGGATATTCCCCGCTACCCAGAATACCCCGGTACCCTTTGCGCCATGGTACATAGTTATACACTCATTTTTTCTTATATCATATATTACATCATTAAGACAACACACAACTCGTCATCAATCACATCACATTATCGTAAATCATTGAATGTCCAGGCCAGGTAAGCCAACTCTCCATCCCCATTAATTCAATCACGTTTTATCAACTCCATAATTCAATTTTGTTCGACACTCATCATAGTGTGTCATCTGCACATTGACAACTTCACAATTTGATTCGACTCAGTCAAAATAGAAACGTGTCACAATTATTTACAATAACTCTATCATTCATTTTATTTCGACAACAAAATCAAAGTATTCTCATAATTAATCTATATATATGTGTAGTATACTGAACCATAGATACAACCAATAACGACCATTTCACAAGACAACCATATAATTCATCTAATCACATGATAATTTCTGATCAAGTTCACATATAAACAAGTAGATATATATATATATATATATATATGTATATACAGATCCAATTAACTATACTTACCTCACTTTCCCCAACTATTTAAATAGTAGAATGATGTGTACAATCCTGATTCTCGTGTCTATAATAAATTATACAATATATAATCAATGAGTCAATAATATGTAGTTTCTTCATAAAGCATTAGATCATATTCGTACACTTCTCACTAATCCTTGATTATCTCACTCTAGAAAATTCGGATCTTTATTCCATTTTCTTCTACATAAAGTAGACTGAATTATCTTTCCATCAATATATATCTTACTATATTAAACTTAGTATTTATATATTTAAAAGGTTTTCCCTTACCACCTTTGAATTTGTAATCCTCACAATATTATTGCTCACTAATTAAATCATAACTTTAATTATAATTATTAAATTTAATTTTTTTAGTATAATAAACTAGACATAATAAGCTTTCAATGGTTTCATTTTCTTGCTTTTCCTTGATAGAATCTGTCGCAACTTATAAATTTTTCTCAGACAAAAGTATTATTGGTAAAAGTGTCATTTTTACATATAATATTCTGACATGTCTCTAATTTCATTTACAACAAGAATAATACAAATTGAACGTTTTATAATTAGTTATTTAAGTTTTATTATAAGATGGTTTAGACTGCAATAGATTCAAACTCACTACTTTAAAATTCTCTCAAACATCATATACTCTTCCAAAAATCACCATATTTTCAAAATATAATCTACTATGTGTCTAGTATCATTTGACGAAAGAAGTATGCAAATCGAATCATTTTTCTCAGAAATCAAGTAATGGAATGTTTTCTTCTTTTTAGCAATTTAGATGACCAATTTTGAAAGAATTGGTATGACCCGGGAACACAACAAAAATGTGAAAATAAAAGAATTTAAATCAATTTCAAAGGGGTATTCCCTCTAAATTCCCGGGCTTCGGTGTTTTAAAACGCATTATAACAAAAAATAAAATATGCATGAAAATGTGGCTAAAGGAGAAAATAAAAAGGTTCAAGAAATGTAAATCGAAATATTACCTTTTTCGTTTCTTACGTAGAACGACAACAAGCGTTGTTTCTCTTTGCGTTCTTCTTCTGTTCACCTTAAAATCCAAATTAGAATCCCTCCAATTTTTTCACAACACACTAACGGAAATAAATTTAGATCTACTACTGGGTAGATGCTAGATCAAGGAAGAAAAAAACCGTACTACACTATCGATTAGTGTATACTGAAGGCAATGGATCGGCCCAGGAAGCGCGGCGGAAACGCAATAATTGAAAATTCAATAATTAAAGAAAATAAATATCCGATCAAGGGGTGTACCCTTGATCTTTTTCCGGGCGTTCGGTGTAATATAAGAAATACGTAGGCCATGAATCAAAAGAAAACAAGAATAGAATACAGAAATGCAAAACAAAACATTACCGTTGTTGTTTTCTAGCTCGGCTTCAAGTGTTGATTCCGTTGGTCTCCTTGATCCAAGATCTCGATCTGGAGATCCTCCAAAGATTATCACACCACCACTAAGAGGATGTGGTGATTTCATGCTAGCAAAAACACCACAAAAGTGCAAGAACCAAAAACGCTATTGATTAACGTTTTGATTCTTGAATTCTCTTTCGATCTCTAAGATCTTGAGAGAGTTTTTGGAGAGGGTGAGTAAAATTTCGTGGGTTGAAGTTTAACTGCTGCTAGGGTTAGGGTTAGAGTGTTTTTAGAGTTATTTATATGACCTAGTCATAGTATAGCAAGGAGTCATGACCTCCTACACCTAAAAACCACCTCTAAGCCACCTTATGACCAAGTTTGAAGAACCCTAGGCACCAAACTCGGCCACACACACTCCAAGGAGGGGTTGGCTCCTCCTTAAGCTAGCCATGGTCCAACCAAGGCCTTGGGCTTGTATTTTAATGGACTGGGTTTGATTAAATAAATTTAAATCAAGCCCATGTCAAATGGACTTTTATTAAACCTAGTTTAATTTATAAGTCCAACATTAAAATCACTTAATCCAATTAAGAGATTCAAGCTTCTTTTAACTCTCCATTAATTTATGAATCTAATTCATAAATTGGACCAAACCCAATAAAATTAATGCAATTAATTTTAATGGCCAACTAAGAATTTTAATCCAATTAATTGAATTTCAAGTTATCCATCCAATGGATTGGTATAAATAAATGATCCAATCATTTATCCTCTAAAAGAATTAATTTAATCCAATTAAATTAATCTGGCTCTTCTGGAGTTAATTCCAAATTAACTCCATCCCACTATAGTGGTAGGGTGTGACTCTTTAGGTTCACCTTCAGCTAGACTTGGGCGTGTTCCCAACATAATTAATTAAATCTAATTTAATTAATTATTTATGATTATCCCAGAAGCAAAATAACCCGTTACCATGGGTGGCAGTCTAGCAACAGTCCATGGCACTAGAGACTAAGTGAATATGGATGAACATTTAGGCAACTGAATTCATACGGATAAGGTCCTTCCATCTACCGTCTCCCGGCCTTAGTCTAGGGCATGGAATTTGGGCGTCGGTTCCCATCCTGGACTAGGCATCTATACTTTGATAACTCGAGACTACCCATTTGCCCTACTGAATTATCACGTTGAAACCTATCCCACTTATTCAGTCACTGTGGCTACAGATTTTTAGGGAAACGTGTCTTAGAGCGTATGGGAGATCCTACTGTCACGATATTGACAAGGGATGGATTCCTTCTTGGGACACACCATCCTCAGTACACATTCTGACTGCACTAGATAAGGCTTATAACATCTGTATCTTTCGACACATACATTGCTCGCCAGGTCTAAGCTACAGCTATCATGTGCATGTGACTGCCATGGTTCCTCAAGTTCGAGGACTAATCTCGTACTATCAGAGTTGAGAATTCCAGTCATACTGACCAAACATTAGGAGGCTTCCATATGACGATTCCCGCAAGTCAGTTCAAGAAATTATTTTCTATAATGGGATTGGGATCAACAAGCTTAATTTACCATACCCTGCTTTCACGATTCGCATGGCAAAAGGCTCATGGGAAGTATCTAATACCATTCTCATCCAATGAGATTGCCAAGATGTTTTAACTCACCTCTTCGCATGATCTCAATGACTCCAAGCGAAGATACTACTCAGTGTTAGGTCCTACCCATCAATCAAATCACACCTCAACTTTCGGTCCCCACGACTCGTAAGATAGTGGAAACAGTAAGCGTATTCCTTCTTCATAATAATTGTGCAGTTTTTCTCTATTCCAAATGTGCGACAACTCGTGAGACCATATTTGGATAGTGGTAGCTTCCTCATCACATTGTTATAGATGGAATGCTTGGACAAATCAAAATTATTTTGAACCAAGTCCATTATGGGCCTAATATTTACTCAGTGTTATGCCCAACCCATCAACCAAATCACACCTCATCTGTGGTCCCCCACAACTCGTAAGACAGGAAAACAGTGAGTGTGTTTCTTGTTCAATAATGGTGCTTGTCTCTATTCTAGATGTGCCACAATTCGTGACACCATATTTGGGTAGAGGTAGCTGATTAGTAGGAATTGCATGATATATTTTGTTTTTAATATCTTTATATTCTTGCAATATAATGCTTGTTCTTGAATTTATTTGTGATATTTTATGTGCTTCATGGAAAAAGAACAAGTTGCAAGAAAATAATTCAAAATGTATGGAAAGTCCAAAATGCAACAAAAAGTGTATCAAGGATAACTATGACTCACGGGCTATCAGGAACCCACAAGACAGAGACACGAATTCAGCAAAACCTGTGACCCACAGGTTATCAAATATGCAGTAGGTGGAAATTGAAGATTCTAAAGTTGAGTGCTGATAGGAAACTTGTTATGGAGCTATTTTCTTTTTTTATAAAATATTTTTAAAAAAGAGAGCTAAAAAGGAAGGAAGAGAAGAGTTATAGAATGCATATTCTTTGCCCCTCTTACCATAATTGAAAGACTATTATAAAAAGAGGAGAAGGGGAAAGAGAAAGAGGAATCTTTGCCTGGAGAATTCTGCAAACACATGAAAAAAGAGATGAAAAGACGAGTGGAGAAGGAAGATCCGGCATCAGAATAACAGACCGATCACGCCCAACTTTCAACTCCATGAGTTTATCTTTTTTTATTTCTCTTTTATGTTTAATTTAGATAGGATGAACTAAATTACTTTTTGCTAAGGCTTTTGCGAAGCATAATTGAGACAATGATCTAAGTGTTTTTATTGGATTAATCTACAGCTTCATTTTCATATATCTGCAAATTATCTTGTTTATTCTTATGATTTAAGAGTTTTGGCCATCTTTTGGATTTACTTAATTATGTTGATGAACTGGAAGGGGATCCCACATAGGATAATTTGTGGTGTGAACTGAATGATATGTTGACACACAGACATGATTCATCTGGCTGCATAGGTTGTTCACAGATCTTAATGGATTATTATCACGAGTTTTAGATTGGAGAGATCTACTATTTCCTTTATAATAATAGGTTTGGTATAGCTCGAGAGAGTATATCGAATTAACTTGGGAAGAACCTCAACAAATGAAAATATTTGCTTGTTGGATTAATCTATTAAATTTCACGTTCATTTGATCAATTAGGTGGATCAATTGCCTTGACTTTTTTCATTATTAAATCTTCTCCAACACGTTTGTTTGATTTCTTTTAGTTAGTAGATATTTTTCGTTGTTAAAATCCATCACCATATTCTTGATCATCCAAATAATCGCTGATTAGCCATAGTTTTGGCAATTATTTCATTTAAATCCTTGTGGAAATGATATTTATTATACTACTTGACAGCTAGTAAACTATATATATTTTGGCAATCAAGTTTTTTGCGCCATTGCCGGGGATTTAAGTTGAAATATCAGAATTCGCTAATCTTGGTTAATTTTGATTTTTTTTATTTGTACTCACCTAGTCTCTTTCTTTCATTGACAGCTTTATGACAAGAAGCAGTGGTGGAGAGTTCACACAATACAATCCAGTAATTGAGAAGACATTTCACCGATAAAAGAACACCATCGAAAGAGGAGAGAACAGTGGAAGCGCTGAAGAAGAACAATTTGAAGTATTTGAAACTACTATGGAAATCATGGGAGCCGTAGAGAGAGCATTGATGGAGTACTTGTTCCCAACAACTGATGGAACAATCTCCTGTATCGCAAAGCCTACTGTCAAAGTTAATAATTTTTAAATCAAACTAGCCATCATTCAAATCATTCGGTTAAGTGTGCAGTTTTCTGGTTTGCCTGATGAGGATCCTAACAAACATCTTGTTAAGTTTCTTGAGTTATGCGATAATTTTAAGTTTAATGGTGTTAGCAATGACGCTATTAGACATAGGATTTTTCCATTGTCATTATCTGATACTACTAAAGATTTGTTTCAGTCTTTACTTGCTGGTGCATTACTACTTAGGCTGCTTTAACTTTGAATTTCCTTGCTAAATACTTTCCCCTTGCTAAAGGAAAGGGAGTCCTCTTAAACTCTATCTAGATGCTATTCCTTCATATATCCCATATCCCAAAAGAATTTTGCTAACTTGGATAAACAATTTGGAAAATTTCTGAAAATATTCAAAAATTCATATTAACATCCCTCTAATCGATGCTCTTTCGCAGATGCCGAGCTATGCTAAGTTCTTGAAGGAGGTGCTTTCAAACAAAAGAAAGTGGGAAGGATGCGAGATGGTGAAGCTTAATGAGGAATGCTCGGCAATTCTCCAAAATAAGCTACCAAAATTCAGGGATCTATGGAGTTTTTCTATCCCTTGCACTATAGGCCATGCCGATTTTGATAAAGCTCTATGTGATCTAGGTGCTAGTGTGTATTTAATTCCATATTCAATTTCTGAAAACCTTGGAATGCATGAGCTTACTCTCACTATAATCACTTTATAACTAGCGGATAGAAATATTAAGTATCCTAGGAGGATAGTGGAGGATGTATTGGTTAAAGTGGGCAATTTATCATCCCTGTTGATTTCATTATGCTAGATATGGAGGAGGTTAAGAACATGCCATTAATCTTAGGAAGGCCTTTCCTTGCTATGAGTAGAGCATTGATTGATGTGCAAAATGTCAACTCACTCTTAGAGTTAATGATGAACATGTAGTCTTTAATGTGTTTAGACTATGAAATCTCTGCATGAGAAGGAGCATGACATATTTGCAATTGATAGCATTAATACTCTTGAAACTAATGATGCACATTTAGTAAAATATGATGATCCCAAAGAAAATTGCATTGAAAAGTCTAATGGGGATAATTTATGGGATATAAAAGAAAAGTATGATGAGGTTTCAAGTTTTGTAGACATCGAACAAGAAGTGAAGTCAAAATTGCAAAAGGAAAGTGAGGATAAAGGGGGTCAATCTAATAGGGCGAAGAGATGGAGGAACCAAGTCGATCAGAATGTTGGACTTTACAAGGAACATACCACGACATGGAACGAATCTCTCATGAGAACGAAAAAATTCAAGGGTGTTGACAAGCGGCATCATAAAAATAAGGGCCCTATTAGAGTGGATTGGCAAAGATTAAAGCACTACATCGAGTGGGCATCACCGCCCGTTAAGCCCTTGCCTTAACTTTTCACTAATTGGGTATCTGAATGTCGAGCTAATGACGTTAAACAAGTGCTACGTGGGAGGCAACCTATGATTATTTTGGTTAAAGGGGTAACTTCTCAATCAAGTGAATTTCTAACAGCTCGTGCCCACGGCTTACCAACAGCACGCTCGACCTGATACTTTATTCTTATTTTCATCTTTCTTTGTTTTCAGTTTTTTCTCTTTCCTTACTTTCCCTTATTTCTTTATTTCTTTCCCCTTATTTACTTTAAAAAAGAAAGAAAAGAAACAAAAATCTGAAAAGACCCAAATCCGGTATATCACAATTAGGGTTCCCATCTACATGTTCTCTTCAATTGTACAGCCCACCATTGCCAACCACACCCACTAGACCCTCACAACACACCGACACGAAGCACCACCGGAGTCTCCACCACTCACCTTCCCCTCTTTGCTTTTCTTGTCCTTGTTTATTTTCCTTCATTTACATTCCCCTGAAAACACGACTTTCACTTCTTTTTCCTTCGTTTCTTCTTCTCTTTTCTCTCTTATCTCTTCTTTCTGATTACCTTACTTTTAATGTTGTTTCAACTCTTCACAGGTTGCTCATGGACACATTTGGACCATCCCACTCCACACCACCTCTTAGCATAGCCCATAGAAGTGGAGCACCTACATCGGGCGGAACCTCCACTTTCCTCACCGTCATCAGGGTAGTATTCTACCTTTTTTTTCTCATTTCTGTCTCTGAGGTTTTTGACATTGAGAGCAATATCATTCTCAAGTGTGGGAGGATTTTATGCCTGCATGAATTTCTGGTTTACATGATATAATTTCCTAAATAATTTATGAGTGAACGATGAGTTTATTCTTATGAATCCCAATTTGACTCTCATTAGCATGATAAATGAATGCATTGTTAGGATTGCAAGAGACAATTGACATGAGTAGGAAAGAATTCAAACATGCCACACCTGTCTTGATTGTCTTTATAATTGTTTTTGATGATGAATTCTTGTGAGTAACATACATAAGCCAAATTTTTGTGAGCTTTTGAGCCTATCAGCACATACATTATTGCTCTCATATTTTATTTAGTTGTATGATGTCATCTCTGGTTTGAATTTTCTAGAACTTGCTTGGTTATGCATATCAAGGTTGCATCTGTTGATTTGGGTGTGGTGAAAGTGATAAGGGCATTAGGACTTAAACAAAATATTTTGTTAAACCTACATAAATGACCATCCTTAGTAGCCTTATTGAGCCTAAGCCTATTTTCATTGCCAATTTAGCCACAATACAAGCCTATTATGACAACTTTGTTCACCGGACCTTTGTAACCCATTTTTAAAGGATTAGAATGACAACTTATGGACTACTTTCTTTCATCAATAGATGGTTCAAATGTACAATCCACTCCATTTGAAAAAGAAATATTTTGTGGAAGTTGAGAAAAATTCTCCAGCCAGAAAGAACTCCATAAACAAATGAAAAAAGGAGAAAACTCCAAGGAAAAAAAAAGAGAAAAAAGTCAAGAAAAGATGGGGTGTGCACTCAACAAAGTATGAAATTGAACCAATAAATTCGTAAGAGGGGTATGTTATGCAAGTATTGTCATCTAATTTCTTTAACCAAATAAACTCTTCATATTTCTATATATATTAATTATACGTATAATACTTTATTATATGACGAGATGACAAAGTAGAGAATTGAGCAGCTCCTTGCATTAATTGAAGCATTTTGGATTTGAGGTAAGTATAGCTAATTGAATATATATATATATATATATATATATATATATATATATATATATATAAATATATATTTACATGTGTAGTACTATGTATATTGGTTGCTTGTATATTTGATGTGAACTTGGATTTCTATTTATATATGTGGATATTGTATATTAGTTGTTTATATGTTTGATCGTGGACTATTTGTCTGGATTACCTGGATAATTGTGGAATTGTTATTATGTGACTATCTGTGGTGTTGTTGTACAAAAGCCAGATGAATGATTATGAGCTCTCACAATTGATTGTCGAGTAAAATTAAATGATAAAGTTATTGAAGAGAAAATAAGTATTAAATGGAGTTGATTGATGAGGTTAATGATGATGATGTGTGAATGGAATAAAAGATGACTTACCTTAATGGGAGGGAGCATACTGCAATGGCTTATGATGATATGATTAATGACGAGTTGTGTGTTGTCATAGATCAGTGGAGATGATGTGACATATCATACGAGTTGTGTGCTGTGTGATATGATTGATGATGGGATGCCATACGAGTTGTATGTTGTGTGGTATCAATGGTGATGGGGTACCATACGAGTTGTGTGTTGTGTGATATCAGGGAAAAAAAAAAGAAAATATATTGTGATTGAGATGACGATGTGATAGCCAGCGAAGCCATTGAGTGATGCACTCCGGTTTGGTTAAGCAGGGCCCTAAGTAAACAAACTAAGATGTCACTATTATGATATAAGCTGATATATGATTATGAGCATGTGTCATTTCTTATATCTGCTGATAGTGTTGATGAGCATTGATTGGTTGATATGCTTGTATTGTGTTTGACTTGGGGTGTATATATATAATTTGATTGGCTATACTTACTGAGTAGGCAGCTCACACCTTGCCACGTACTTTTCAGGAGATAGGTGATACTGACTAGCCACATTGGATTGTGATCCGTGCCGTTATATTCATTAGGTGGGTCAGCCGTGACATTTGAAACAGGGACTTTTGGCTGTGTAGTTATTAAATATGCTAAGCTTTTGTCGGGGTTGTATTTATAATTTGTAGAGTGTGTTGTTACGTTGTTTTCTTCGAGATTCTATATACGAGAATGTGAGTAAATATTATCCTCTGACATTGCCTATTATCTCGTGGAACTTATACATTTTATATTAGTAAACATGAAATATCTTATAAGAAGGGTTGTAGTTAAGGAGAGAGTATGATAATTATGGTAATTAAGTATGATATTGTAGGGGGTGCTACACTAAAAATGCAAATCCCATAATGAATGAGACCGAAAGTGACATATGCCTAATTTATGGGACTAAAGATACTATTTTCCCACAAAATTAGCGCCCACAGTATTAATGGAAGCGGACACAAGGTGGGGGAGGCAGAGGCGAATGCAAGGTTGGGGGAGGTGGGGGGCTGGGTTTGTGGGGAATACAACTATTTTTTTTATTATTTGTATTTATTAAATTTTTGTGTGATGAATTAATTATTTATCTTTTTACTACTGTATTCTTTAATTCAAATTTATTTATCATGAATTAATTATAATTTATACAACCAATGCAACTTCAAAATATATTCCAATACAAAATTATAATTAAAATTAAATAATAATATTTACAAATAAAATTATGTGTTTTAAATATTCAAAAATGATAAATAATAATAAAATAATTCTAAAATTTATATTTTCATATGTAAAATGTGCATAACAATTTAAGGGTTAATTACATTTTACCATTTAGACTATGACAATTTTTATGCTTTGGCAGCTAAACTTTTTCTTGTGTCAATTTACTATCTTAATTTTATAAAATTTTGCACTTTATCTTTTGTAACTGTTTTTCAGCCAAGTTTGCTGTAAAAAAAGAAAAAAAAATCACACATAGTGTACATGAGATATTTAAGGATTATGTGATATAATAGGCTAAAATGCATAAAACCCCCTGTGTTTTAAAAAGTCCGCTGAAAACCCCCCTCTATTTTAAAAATAGGCTAAAAGCCCCCCTGTGTTTTCTTAAATATAACTCAATCGCCCCTTTCCGTTAAATGTAACTAACGGTGTTTAATTTTTTATAAAATGACCGTTATACCCTTATTTAATATATATTACCTCTTATTTTAGTAACCGTTGGATTTTTTTGATCAAATAATGACCATTAGATCTAATGAATTAATCTCAACCGTTAGATTTCAAAAAAATGAAAGGTTTGGATTCAATTAATTATTTAATTTATATTATATATAATAATTTAAAATTATAAAAAAAATTATTTTATTTAAAAAAAAAAAAAAAAAAAAAACTATCTACCCAACCCCCACCCCACCCCTGCTACTACCCCCTCCCAATCTCCCACCCCCCGTCCACCCCACCTCGCCGCCACCCCACCCCGCCGCCTGCCCTCCTCCTCCCCGCCTCCCCCGCCTGCCTCCTCCTCCCGCGCACCCCGACTGCGCCGTACCCGCAGATGGGGGCGACGGAGCGGGGGGCGGCGCCCCCCGCAGATGGGAGCGACGGCCGTCGCCCCCAAATCTGGGCGACGTCGCGCGTCGCCCAGATCTGATCTGGGCGACGTCGTGACGAAGGGCGACGACGCCGCCCCATGGTCTGGGCGGCGGCGACGTCGCTACTGTGCGGGCGGGGGTGGCGGCCGTCGCCGTCGCCCCCAATTTTTTTTAATTTTAGAATTAATTTAATTATATATAATTTTTAGTTAATTAAGAATAATTTAAATTATATTTAAATATATAATTAATTAAGAATAATTATTATTATTTAAATTTACTTAAATATATATTTTACTTAATTATAAAGAATTTAAACATATAATTAATTAAGGAATAAATTTTTAATTTTAAAATAACTAAAACATCATATTAATTATAAAAGTAATTCATTGAAATATGTTTAAATATAATTAAAGGAAAGTTTTAATTTTTAGTTTTAATAATTATAATAATTATTTAAAATTTAAGTATAAATTTATTTAAATATTTTAATTAAATAATATTTAATTTATTAATATTATATTATTTTATAATTATTAATATTTGTATTTTTAGAGAAAGAAAAATGCAAAAAAAATTAAATTTAAAAGTCATTTTGACTATAGTAATTTTAGATACAATATAAGGGTATCTTAGTCAATTAAAGACTATAAAAATGTCAAAATCCGCAAAAAATCAAGCCCAAACGCACTTCAGGCGCGTGCATCTCACCTTCCGTTAATTTCTAACAGAATAGGGTTTTTTGCTGAGTTTATTAAAATACAAGGGGGTTTTTAGCTATTTTTAAAACACAGGGGGACTTTTAGCTTTTTCAACAAAACACAGGGGGATAAAATGCATTTTAGCCGATATAAATATTTTTCACTTATGCACAATATGTGATGCTTTTTCAACAAACATCAATAAAAAACGATCGTCTATGGCAAGGTGCAGATTTTGCAAATTGAGATGGTAAGTTGGCATGTCAAAGTGTGAAAATGGGCATAGTTCGGATGACAAAAATGTAATTTATCCATAATTTTATTTGGTGTAATAATATTTTTTACATATAAATATTGATGAATTAATATAAGTTTTTAGTGCTTATCATATTTTATTAGAAAAATATGAAAAAGGTAAAATAATTAACCCACAATAATAAAAAAATTGGGATAAATTGCATAAGATAGGGGCAATTCTGTCTATTCAAATAGGTCAATGGTTGAACGAGTAAAAATATTATTTCATTCGCATTTATGGTGCGTGTAGGCAACTCTCCATTTTATTCATGGAGAAATTTTTTTTTTTGCAGAATTTCAGATTATAAAAGGATTTTTTTGGTTATTTTCAAGACACAAGTAAAATTTTAGCAATTTTCCCATTCCACAAGGGTGTTGCATGCAATTTTTCCTGAAATATTTATGAAGTGTGTAACGTAATATACCAAAAATTGAAATGATATATTTTTTTACAAATTTATCTTTTATGTGCACACAAGATTAACTAATATTTTAAAATCAACTATTATAATTAGAGATTCATTTTTTGAAGTAATTGATAATTAGTATATCTAAATTTCAAATTATATAAATAAAATGATAAAAGAATAATAATAGTTAGAATCATTAAAATAAGGTAAAGCACAAAATAATAAAAATTAAAAGTTTATTTTCATGAGATAACATATTTGGGAAATCAACTTAACAATAATATATAAAAAATTAATTATGTTGAAAATATGAATAAGAAAACTGATAAATATATAAACATAAATAAGTATTAAGAATAAAAATACATATAAGATATTAAGTTTTAATTGCATATATTTCATTTTATTCTACCAAGTTTTGCAATCACTTTTGATACAAAAATTTTGATCCCCAAATGTTTGAAAATTATTAAAATTAATTATTTCGTTAATTGACCGTCTGAACTACCAGAGATGGTTGGACAGAATAAAAGGCCAAAACTAGCAGCCTTATATACATGTAATACATAAATTGAAGGGGAAACAATCCAAACTGTGAGAAACGAGTAATAATCGACTTGGTTTCTCAAATACGAATACCCAAATTTTGATAAAAACACCAGCATATTTATATTCCTTTTCTCTCAATTTAGATTATTTTTTTTCCAATTTGGAACGTGCCTCTTGCCAGGGTATGAGGATGATAATTTTGACACAATATTTTCTTTTAAAAGAAGTCTTTATGTCAGTTTAGATGATCAAGGAGAAAATTGATTTTGATATTCCTTAATTATTCATTTGTAAAAACATAATATACAAGAAAAAAAAACACAAATCATATATCTTTTTTCTTTTTAAAAACCTCAACAATATATTAATTACAAACTATTCCATTGCTTACTCACAAATACTCAATTTCTTTCAATCACTAAACAAAATTACTATTAACCAAAGCATATTATAAGCATGTAAGTATATATCTTTATACTAATTAAACTTCTAAAATAAAGCCATAGACTATGCTGAAATAAATTTTAAAATAGAAAGTAGTTGAAACAATTATTTTGAAAATAATAAATTGTATAAAGAGCTAAAGAATAATATAAATATATATATATATATATATATATTAATCTCTAAGATGAAAATATATAAAGATTACTTATTTATTTTCACGATATCATGGATGTAAAATAACAAAATTGAAGAATAATTAAATTTAAAGTCTAAATATGGTAGTTGCTATTGAAAAAATAAGTTTCAGGCTATTTATAATAAAAGGATGAAATAAAAAAAAAAAAGAAAACAATGATGTATAATTAATAAGATAAATAAAAAAATAAAAAAGATAACTAAAAAAGTAAGATTAGAAATAATTGTGTGATAACATACCCAATTATACAATTTTATTTGTAGAAAATAAGTTAATTTTGTTGAATATAGAAATAGAAAAACTAATATATAAACAGGTGCGAAATATTTTTTACCAATTTTATGCCATCCCTAATTGGTAATAATTGTTGAATTTTAGGGAATAAGTGTTGTGTTACCTTATTTGTTCATATGATTCAGTGGGCTTATTATAAACTCAATCTGGGGGTAAAAAGAATAATTAAAGAAAATACAAGGGTATTTTGCAAAATTAAATACTACCGTTGTGCAAATCCTAAAGATGTTTCTGTCTTCTCACCATTTTGCCCAAATCCCACGCCTCCTCACGTCCAAGAAAAGCCCAAAGCGAAGGAGTTCCGTCCTCCACCGCCGAAATACTCCGACTCAACCCCGCCATCGAACCATCAAATGCAGAAAAGCATTTCACCAAATTAAAACCAGCCCCATGATGGACTCATTTGCTGTCTCTCAGATCAGTTCATGCGCTCCTAATCAAGACTCAAGATGGGGTTTTCTTTGGAATAGGTCATTTCTCCATTGCAAGTACAACCACTAATTCGGATGCTTAGTGCTGTTTTTTGCTTGTTCTTCTTCTTTCTTTTTATTTAGAGATTTTCAGTTCTTTTTCGTAGTACTTTGATGGGTTTTTCTTGATTTTTACAGTTTGTTTTTAACTCTTCAAGAAGTTTCTTGGAGGCTCATTTGATGAAAACGTGAATGGCTATACTGAAACTATGATGTTTTTGTTCTGTGTTTTTTTCATTTCTTTTCTTGTTGGTTTTTTCATGCGACTTTGTAGAGATATAGAAATCCCTTTCGAGTTCGATTCCCTTTCAAAAATCCGAGAAAGAAAAAGATCGCTGGTAAACATACTCAAAACCACTATTCTCTTCCTTTCATTTCATTTCTTGAAAAGGGTTTTTTCATTTCATTTCTTGAATTTTTGGTGAAGAGGGTTTCTCCAATCTGCCTATTAATGAAATCTTCGTTGCAGTTCTTCCCTTGTCTTTCTTGATTTATTGGCTTGTATGGAGACTATTACCCCCAAAGATGAAATGGATTACGTTTTTAGGCTTCTGTAATTATCTGACCATAAAAAGCTCAACATAATATTGTTCTTCTGGTTTCTTTTCTTTTTTCTTTATTTTTTCTGGATGAGGTGGGGGTTGGAGGTTGGAGGTCGGGATGCATGGGTCAACTGATGTTGTACTAACCACATTTATGCATCTGTTTTAAAGGGAAAGAGTGGTGTTGATTGTAAGTACATGTGTGTGTCTGGACTCATGTGTTGTCTGTCATCCCCATCATAATATATTTCAAGTCTGTAACCTCCTTGTTCTTTTTATTTCCAAGTCGAACTGTAAATTCATCATTTTCCATTCTACTCCTAATCGTAGATTTAATTTGCCCTTTTGTTCAAACCTGTGTGGTTAATGTTACATATTTGTTCACTTGCTTGTGTACATCTTGCAAGGGAATACTTGTGCTAATATACTCAGTGCATGTCTGCTTGTCTTTAACTTACAGTAGGACACTCTTTAATGCTCCAACGTAATTTTGATACTTAAATTTAACTTGGAAATGTTATGTTTTCCTTTAAAAGTGAAGTTGGAAATTGATGCTTTTTTGAAAAAAGAATCTGCTGATATGTTTTTGTTTCTTCTTGCAATTTTTATGGTTAATTTTACCTGAAGGATATTATATAATAATGTTATTTATATAATATAAGCTTTCTCCTTGTGCAGATTTTGGTACAACATATTAAGACAGTTGTCCCGGGGTTGAAAACACATAAGTGTTGCACTAGTTTCTGTTGCAAATGAGCATGCTAGTTCTGGGGAGATTACTGAATCAAAGGTTTATTTTCTCCTAATTATTTATTGTTAGTCTTAGTGGATCATTTTCATCGAGTTTGGGGCTATACTCTTAGTCTGATTCCAATTTTATGATATAGGCTGATGCATTAATGTCTGGCTCTGCTTTTTTTTTCTTTGACTGATCCTTTCTTCTCTGTAAGATGGTATTAGCAGCAGATGCAGCTGGTTCATACAGCTATATAGGAGTCTTTAGTTGCTATATTAATTCTTTTGGCTAGGCCTTATCCACTATTTATCTCGATTACTAATCTTTGAACTTGTTCGTGAACAGGCTGGCCAGGGAGCAGTACTACTTAACATTCTTTCAAAATACGGTATGTGGCCTCTATTGATACTATTAATTAGACAATGTCAGAGATTCAGTCATGCAATTTGATAATCTTATGAAGTCATCCTTGTATGCTTTCAGTTGGGCTTGTGTTGTATCTGTTGTATTTTCCATTGATATCATTAGTGAGCTAATTGTACATTTCTTGTGTGTGCATCATGTGTTTTTGTACTCAATATTCAGAAAAATGCCAGATATTCATGAGTTAACTGTCTTTGCGTATTGGCAACAATAATGTAGTAAAGCATGAATTCCCAGCTTCCTGCCCTCCACAATATTTCGTGTAAGCTTATTTAGGAGTTTCTCTTTTGTTTGAAACAGCAGTCTCCTCAATGATAGAAGGAAATGAAGAAATGTCAACATGTGAGCTGTCTGGCAGAAACATTACATTTCCAAATATATTTGTGGAGAGCTTGGAGGTTTGTGCTGGTGATTTGAATGTTATTGGGATTTTGTAATCATATGTCGTAAGCTATTTTTTCATGTTGAGAAAGTTGGTAGATTTTAAATTTTTCCAAGTTGAGAAAGCATGAACGTAATTCGGCTTTCAGTTTATTCTTTTTTTTTAATTTGTACTACTCAATACTGCATGCAGATTATTTTACAGTGGAAATTAGTGAACACAAAGTATATAGACAAAAAGATGAGTGCTTCATCGTGCGTATGAAATAGGGATTAGAGGTAGAGTGGTTAACCTTTTCAAGCATACCAGAGGCTTGTATTATTTGGTTATGTAATTTACTGAGTTGTGAAGCCCTGTGAGTACATGTATTATGAATGATTATGCTACTCAAGATTGGTTTTTGATCAGCTACACCCAAAACCATTCTATTGTATTTGCTATCTATCAACTTCTTAATAGATTTGAAATTGACACACTAATTTAATAGTGTGGCGGTGGGTGAGGTGATGGCCCCACCGCCCACTTTCTCTTTCATATATATATATATATATATTATATTATTATTTTTATTTAATTTAAACTTTTATCAAAATACCCATTATGTCCTATTTAATTTCTTAATTAATAAATTTGACCAAATATTATAATGAAACCCAATTTGCTCCGTTCAAGTTTCATTATATTCGAATTTCAACCTATAATTTATTTTTAATTAGATTTAAAATTTCTTAAAAATTAATAATAAATCTCCCAATTATGTATAAAATCCTACGGGCGTCACAATTCTCCCCTCCTAATAAAATTTCGTCCCTGAAATTTAGCTAACTTACCCGTTTACTGAAATAAATAGGGATACTTTTCTCTCATATGCTCTTCAACCTCCGAAGTCGCATCCCTTGGGGAATGATGAGTCCATCTCACTTTCACCATTGGTATCTCCTTATTCCTCAATTTTCTTACACTTCTGTCCAAAATCTCCGCTGGCTCTTCCATATATGTCAACTCCTCAGAAATTTCTACCCCTGGTTCACGGATGACGTGGCTAGGATCAGATCGATATCGCCGCAGCATCGAGACATGGAATACGTCATGTATCTGTGACAATTCTGCTGGTAACGCTAACCGATACGCTAGTGGTCCGATTCTTTCAATAATTCCATACGGCCCAATATATCTCGGACTCAATTTTCCTTGCTTGCCAAATCTCAAAATTCCTTTCCATGGAGATACTTTCAGGAAAACTTTATCACCTACTTCATATTCCATTTCCCTGCGGTGTTTGTCAACGTAACTCTTCTGCCGATCTTGGGCTGCTTTCAAGCATTTCTTAACTATTTGTATCTTTTCCATTGTTTCTTGCACTAATTCAGGACCTTCCAACTGTCGTAATCCCTCAACATCCCAACATACTGGACTGCGACATCTTCTTCCGTATAAAGCTTCATATGGGGCCATACCGATACTAGAATGAAAACTGTTATTATATGCAAACTCCATCAAAGGTAAGATTTTAGTTTTAAATTTTTATTAATTTATATAATTATATTATTTAATTAGTCCATTTACTAAAAGTAATTTATATCGACTGATATACTGTTTAATCGGAGTATTTTATGATTTCGTCAATTAAAATTGGTATTGAATTAAATATCCCATTTGATTCGAAAATGCTATAGTGGGTTAATTAAATTATTGAATTTGGTAGATTTAATCATTCCTATAGTTAATCTATTCGATTTCATAGGGTTTATTAACTAAATGCATAATTATATGTATTGGTGTATATTTAAATTGTATAACAACGAGGAATTGATAGAAAATTCATAGAAATATTTTGGGAATTATATTTAAAGAATACTATGTTATTAAAAAGAAAAATGAGGGTTTTAATCGTAATTTAATTTAGAAAATATTACTAAGAGCGATAATTATAAAAAAAGATATAAGGGGTTTTATTAAATGAATTGTTATGAGTTAATTGATAAATTACATATATACATAGAAAGTTTAGTTAATCAAAAGAAAAGAGAACGGAGGTCTGAACTTGGATATAAATGAAATATTAAAAGATAGGTGGAAACGTACGAATATTATTTAATACATTATCATTATTATTATTCTTGATATTTTGATTATATTAATTATATGTATAATATTTTCTTATAGGAC